>JAZDUH010000115.1:0-90000 GCA_036419115.1 Scarus forsteni
GGGAGACAGATATTCAGCTGATCTCTGAAACACATCAACATGGAGACAGATATTCAGCTGATCTCTGAAACACATCAGCATGGAGACAGATATTCAGCTGATCTCTAAAACACATCAGCATGGAGACAGATATTCAGCTGATCTCTGAAACATCAACATGGAGACAGATATTCAGCTGATCTCTGAAACACATCAACATGGAGACAGATATTCAGCTGATCTCTGAAACACATCAACATGGAGACAGATATTCAGCTGATCTCTGAAACATCAACATGGAGACAGATATTCAGCTGATCTCTGAAACATCAACATGGAGACAGATATTCAGCTGATCTCTAAAACACATCAACATGGAGACAGATATTCAGCTGATCTCTGAAACATCAACATGGAGACAGATATTCAGCTGATCTCTGAAACACATCAACATGGAGACAGATATTCAGCTGATCTCTGAAACACATCAACATGGAGACAGATATTCAGCTGATCTCTGAAACATCAACATGGAGACAGATATTCAGCTGATCTCTGAACACATCAACATGGAGACAGATATTCAGCTGATCTCTGAACACATCAACATGGAGACACATATTCAGCTGATCTCTGAAACACATCAACATGGAGACAGATATTCAGCTGATCTCTGAAACACATCAACATGGAGACAGATATTCAGCTGATCTCTGAAACACATCAACATGGAGACAGATATTCAGCTGATCTCTGAAACACATCAACATGGAGACAGATATTCAGCTGATCTCTGAAACACATCAACATGGAGACAGATATTCAGCTGATCTCTGAAACACATCAACATGGAGACAGATATTCAGCTGATCTCTGAAACACATCAACATGGAGACAGATATTCAGCTGATCTCTGAAACACATCAACATGGAGACAGATATTCAGCTGATCTCTGAAACACATCAACATGGAGACAGATATTCAGCTGATCTCTGAAACATCAACATGGAGACAGATATTCAGCTGATCTCTGAAACACATCAACATGGAGACAGATATTCAGCTGATCTCTGAAACACATCAACATGGAGACAGATATTCAGCTGATCTCTGAAACACATCAACATGGAGACAGATATTCAGCTGATCTCTGAAACACATCAACATGGAGACAGATATTCAGCTGATCTCTGAAACACATCAACATGGAGACAGATATTCAGCTGATCTCTGAAACACATCAACATGGAGACAGATATTCAGCTGATCTCTGAACACATCAACATGGAGACAGATATTCAGCTGATCTCTAAAACACATCGACATGGAGACAGATATTCAGCTGATCTCTGAAGCACATCAACATGGAGACAGATGTTGAGCTGATCTCTGAAACACATCAACATGGAGACAGATATTCAGCTGATCTCTGAGACACATCAACATGGAGACAGATATTCAGCTGATCTCTGAAACATCAACATGGAGACAGATATTCAGCTGATCTCTGAAACACATCAACATGGAGACAGATATTCAGCTGATCTCTGAAACACATCAACATGGAGACAGATATTCAGCTGATCTCTGAAACACATCAACATGGAGACAGATATTCAGCTGATCTCTGAAACACATCAACATGGAGACAGATATTCAGCTGATCTCTGAAACACATCAACATGGAGACAGATATTCAGCTGATCTCTGAAACATCAACATGGAGACAGATATTCAGCTGATCTCTGAAACACATCAACATGGAGACAGATATTCAGCTGATCTCTGAAACACATCAACATGGAGACAGATATTCAGCTGATCTCTGAAACACATCAACATGGAGACAGATATTCAGCTGATCTCTGAAACACATCAACATGGAGACAGATATTCAGCTGATCTCTGAAACACATCAACATGGAGACAGATATTCAGCTGATCTCTGAAACACATCAACATGGAGACAGATATTCAGCTGATCTCTGAAACACATCAACATGGAGACAGATATTCAGCTGATCTCTGAACACATCAACATGGAGACAGATATTCAGCTGATCTCTGAAAACACATCAACATGGAGACAGATATTCAGCTGATCTCTGAAACATCAACATGGAGACAGATATTCAGCTGATCTCTGAACACATCAACATGGAGACAGATATTCAGCTGATCTCTGAAACACATCAACATGGAGACAGATATTCAGCTGATCTCTGAAACACATCAACATGGAGACAGATATTCAGCTGATCTCTGAAACACATCAACATGGAGACAGATATTCAGCTGATCTCTGAAACACATCAACATGGAGACAGATATTCAGCTGATCTCTGAACACATCAACATGGAGACAGATATTCAGCTGATCTCTGAAACACATCAACATGGAGACAGATATTCAGCTGATCTCTGAAACACATCAACATGGAGACAGATATTCAGCTGATCTCTGAAACACATCAACATGGAGACAGATATTCAGCTGATCTCTGAAACACATCAACATGGAGACAGATATTCAGCTGATCTCTGAAACACATCAACATGGAGACAGATATTCAGCTGATCTCTGAAACACATCAACATGGAGACAGATATTCAGCTGGTCTCTGAAACACATCAACATGGAGACAGATATTCAGCTGATCTCTGAAACACATCAACATGGAGACAGATATTCAGCTGATCTCTGAAACACATCAGCATGGAGACAGATATTCAGCTGATCTCTGAAACACATCAACATGGAGACAGATATTCAGCTGATCTCTGAAACACATCAACATGGAGACAGATATTCAGCTGATCTCTGAAACACATCAACATGGAGACAGATATTCAGCTGATCTCTAAAACACATCAACATGGAGACAGATATTCAGCTGATCTCTGAAACATCAACATGGAGACAGATATTCAGCTGATCTCTGAAACACATCAACATGGAGACAGATATTCAGCTGATCTCTAAAACACATCAACATGGAGACAGATATTCAGCTGATCTCTGAAACACATCAACATGGAGACAGATATTCAGCTGATCTCTAAAACACATCAACATGGAGACAGATATTCAGCTGATCTCTGAAACACATCAACATGGAGACAGATATTCAGCTGATCTCTGAAACACATCAACATGGAGACAGATATTCAGCTGATCTCTAAAACACATCAACATGGAGACAGATATTCAGCTGATCTCTGAAACACATCAACATGGAGACAGATATTCAGCTGATCTCTGAAACACATCAACATGGAGACAGATATTCAGCTGATCTCTGAAACATCAACATCAACATGGAGACAGATATTCAGCTGATCTCTGAAACACATCAACATGGAGACAGATATTCAGCTGATCTCTGAACACATCAACATGGAGACAGATATTCAGCTGATCTCTGAACACATCAACATGGAGACAGATATTCAGCTGATCTCTGAAACACATCAACATGGAGACAGATATTCAGCTGATCTCTGAAACACATCAACATGGAGACAGATATTCAGCTGATCTCTGAAACACATCAACATGGAGACAGATATTCAGCTGATCTCTAAAACACATCAACATGGAGACAGATATTCAGCTGATCTCTGAAACACATCAACATGGAGACAGATATTCAGCTGATCTCTGAAACATCAACATGGAGACAGATATTCAGCTGATCTCTGAAACACATCAACATGGAGACAGATATTCAGCTGATCTCTAAAACACATCAACATGGAGACAGATATTCAGCTGATCTCTGAAACATCAACATGGAGACAGATATTCAGCTGATCTCTGAAACATCAACATGGAGACAGATATTCAGCTGATCTCTAAAACACATCAACATGGAGACAGATATTCAGCTGATCTCTGAAACACATCAACATGGAGACAGATATTCAGCTGATCTCTGAAACACATCAACATGGAGACAGATATTCAGCTGATCTCTAAAACACATCAACATGGAGACAGATATTCAGCTGATCTCAAACACATCAACATGGAGACAGATATTCAGCTGATCTCTGAAAACATCAACATGGAGACAGATATTCAGCTGATCTCTGAAACACATCAACATGGAGACAGATATTCAGCTGATCTCTGAAACACATCAACATGGAGACAGATATTCAGCTGATCTCTGAACACATCAACATGGAGACAGATATTCAGCTGATCTCTGAAACACATCAACATGGAGACAGATATTCAGCTGATCTCTGAAACACATCAACATGGAGACAGATATTCAGCTGATCTCTGAAACACATCAACATGGAGACAGATATTCAGCTGATCTCTAAAACACATCAACATGGAGACAGATATTCAGCTGATCTCTGAACACATCAACATGGAGACAGATATTCAGCTGATCTCTGAAACACATCAACATGGAGACAGATATTCAGCTGATCTCTAAAACACATCAACATGGAGACAGATATTCAGCTGATCTCTGAAACACATCAACATGGAGACAGATATTCAGCTGATCTCTGAAACACATCAACATGGAGACAGATATTCAGCTGATCTCTAAAACACATCAACATGGAGACAGATATTCAGCTGATCTCATCAACATGGAGACAGATATTCAGCTGATCTCTTAACACATCAACATGGAGACAGATATTCAGCTGATCTCTGAAACACATCAACATGGAGACAGATATTCAGCTGATCTCTGAAACACATCAACATGGAGACAGATATTCAGCTGATCTCTAAAACACATCAACATGGAGACAGATATTCAGCTGATCTCTGAAACATCAACATGGAGACAGATATTCAGCTGATCTCTCCATCAACATGGAGACAGATATTCAGCTGATCTCTGAAACACATCAACATGGAGACAGATATTCAGCTGATCTCTAAAACATCAACATGGAGACAGATACTCAGTCATACTCAAACACTCAAAATTTTGGTATTCTGAAAACAGTATGCATAGTATGCAAATGAGTATGCTGATGATGTACTCAAATATTTTGAGTATGCAGCGGTGGACACTCAACGCACTCATTTCCTCCTCTGGCAGCAATGGCGGAAGAGGGCTGTGGCCGTTCGCTGAGCATGGTGGATGTGGCTGCGCTGTATAAATGTAAGTTATTGATGTTGTTTTTTACACGTGTTGTTTCCACCAAGCACCATCAGCTGTTGACGTTATTAGTGTATGTGGTGTAACTTGTTTTTGTTTGTTTTGTTCCGCGAATGGTAGGCTACGCTAATGCTAGTTGAGCTAACAGCTATCTCGAATGCTAAAGCTCGTTGGGCTAACAGTTACCGGGGTAGCATTACCCGGTGAACCAGGCAAATAAAATAACCAGCGGGTTAGACCCTGCACAGTGACTACATGACCAGAAGCACCACTCAGACATTTAATTTATTGGTGTATTTTAACTGCCGCAGCGCCCCGCGTAGCTCCCTCGGTCGCCTCAGTCAGCTGCACAGACCCGTTAATCAACTCTTCACCGCTGTTTGTGATGTTGTGAATATAGGATTCATTTTTCGCCTTCGCTGTAGAGGACACTGATTAAAGGTGATGGGAGGGCTTGATCATTTGTAAATATCGCTAAATATGGCTGTTATTATCTACCTATAGCTTGGTAGATAGCCTGTGAATAAAGCCAGTATCAGCTCTTGGGCTCTCTCTCCATATCGTGTCTTTACTGTCATGTTTCTCCTTTGTTCGATGTCTTTAAGGTTATGTTTTTGCTCTTTCTAGGGACTGATGAAGACACAAGGGGTCTGATAGCCTGGAGGGTTGCCAATGCCTCCCTGTTTACAGGAGAGGCGGAATCAGCCGTGACCGGCTATGAGTAAGTTAATGCTGAGGTTATCATTTAACTTTTTTTTTTTTTATGAGTGCCGGTATTTAACTTTAGTGAAAAAATCCTGCCAGGGCTTTCATTGCAGAGGACGGGCTGGAGGAGGTCACCCCTGTCTTCATTAAAAAAAAATGGGAGAACCTTAAACAAAAATACAAGGTTGGTTCACTGTGATGTGATCAATAAGTTGAGTCTTCATAATGTGGGCTCTCATCATAAATTCTAATTGATTTTCTGCATGTTGCTGTCCTTCCTGCACAGGACCTAAAGACCCCAAAACTGGGGTCAGCACAGAGGAGTTGACACCACTGCATCCTGGAAGTGGTACTCTCTGATGGATGAGGCAATTGGGGGCAGGCCGTCCATAACACCTGTCCTCATTGCCTCTCTGTCACAGGATGCGGCAGTTGCCTCACCCCCTCAGTGCTCAGCCCAACACCTCCACAACATCCACCCCAAAAAGGCGGGTGGATGTTGTGTGGAGGCTCTAAGACCTTAAAGAGAAGGAGGCACAGGTTGAGGCAGAGGCAAGAGAGAAGCAAGGCAAGAGGAGAGAGGAAGAAAGAAGGCAGGAGGATTTGGGCGAGAGGAAAGGAGAAGGAAGGAGGACCTGGAAAGAGAGGGCCGAAGAAGGCAGGAAGATCTGGAGAGGGAAGAAAGAAGACACAGGAGGCGACAGAAAGGGAGGAGAGAGAATGTGGAGAAATGAGAGAGAGGGACGAAAGAAGGGACAGGAGGCAGCAGCAAGGGAGAGAAAGGTTTTTCACAATATTACAAAGAATCATGAAAAATTAGATCTTTTTTTGTTTGTTTTTATGTAAATAGTTCTGAGTTTAGAATTAAGCGTTTTTGTTAAAATAAATGTTCTGACAGACATGACAAGGCAAGTATGTGATTTTATAAAGAAGATTGAACACTGTGCTTAACATTGACACAGAATGACAGTGCAAAAGAACAGAACAAAAGGATATAAAACCCTTGGGTAGTCGCTAGGAGATCCTTTTATCCTGTTTGGTCTATTTAAAATCAAAGCTTGAGCTGCTGTACACATATTTTTATTTTTATTTTTATTTAGATGGCTTCATCAGTCTCAGCCAAGATCAAAACTGTTTAATATTTTAAGTTTTATTGATTTAACCCTTAAATCAAATTTCATAGAAGATGTCATTAATTTGTTTTTTAAAAAAATGAGAAACATAGGAACTTATAACTTTACAATCCGATTAAAAATTGTTTTGATCAGGGCTGAGTTGATGATGAGACTTAAGGGGGAAACAAGTCAGAAATATATTTATCTGATTTGTTCTTACAGCAGCTGAAATGTGTGGCTTTGAAATTGCCAAATCAAGATAAAAGGTTATCAAAGTATTGAATATACAGTGAACTATTTATATGACATTACTTTAGCAAAGTATTGAATGTATAGTAAACTATTTATATGACATTACTTTAGCAAAGTATTGAATATACAGTGAACTATTTATGACATTACTTTAGCAAAGTATTGAATATACAGTGAACTATTTATATGACATTACTTTAGCAAAGTATTGAATGTATAGTAAACTATTTATATGACATTACTTTAGCAAAGTATTGAATATACAGTGAACTATTTATGACATTACTTTAGCAAAGTATTGAATATACAGTGAACTATTTATATGACATTACTTTAGCAAAGTATTGAATATACAGTGAACTATTTATATGACATTACTTTAGCAAAGTATTGAATATACAGTGAACTATTTATGACATTACTTTAGCAAAGTATTGAATATATAGTAAACTATTTATATGACATTACTTTAGCAAAGTATTGAATATATAGTAAACTATTTATATGACATTACTTTAGCAAAGTATTGAATATACAGTGAACTATTTATATGACAGTTAAAGCGTTTACATTAGTTAAGCAAAGTAATCAATATTATAAAAATGATACATGAGTTAAACTATATGACATTAGTTAAACAATGTATTGAATATGCAGTGAACTATTTACATGTTATTAGTTTTTGTCTATATACAATTTACTATTATATGACATTGGTTTGGTGTATTTACAGATTAACATATTTACATAAAATTTACAAGGCACAATACAATTAAACTCCTGCTTCACATTGTACGGCCATCCTTTGCCTGTCCTCTGCTCCACAGATGGTTCCTGGAGGTGCTGGCTCTTGGAAGTCCCCCTGCTGCTCGCGCCCTCGGCCTCTGGATCCAGCAGGTCCCGTTGCTGAGGCAGATGTTGTGTAGCACAACGCAGCAGGCAATGACCTCAGGCACAACGCAACATCCACCTCCAGGGCCTTGAGGAATATGGACCTCCACCTGGTCTTCAAGATTCCAAAGACCTCTCCACCACGCATCTGGCTCTCGACAGGTGGCCATTGAACCCGTGCCTGGAGCTGGTTCTGGAGAGGCTGACGGTATGGGCGTGATGAGGGCCATGGGTTGCCTGAGGCAGGGGTAGCCACCATCCCGAGGATGCAGAAGCCTGGTGGAGGATACTTCTGCTGAAGGTAAATGGGGCTGTGCTTCAGCCCCCTGGCATCATGTGCAGACCCTGGGAAGCCCACAAAAACATCAATAAATTTGGCTGTGTGATCACACAGCCTGGAACTGAACAGAATAGAAAAGTTTTCTGTTCAGGTAACAGGCTGCATGCTGGGCTGGTGGTTTAACCCTCACATGGCAGCCATCAATGCCATCAACAACCTTATTAAAGGCTGCTGACCCGGCCAACCTGGCGAATCCTGCACCCAGGTGAGGAAGGTCCTCCGCTGATGGCAGGCGGACCACCAGTGGGAGGCGCCAGCACCAACTCTGTCTGCACCGCTGGCCAGCCAGAAGAGGAAGACCAGGGCCTCTATGGTGGGCCCCCAGCCATGGTCCCTTTGGGTGCCAAGGGCAGCCATCAGACCCCCGAAGGACTCTCTGGTGAGGCGGAAGTCTGGCCGCAAGTCACTCTCCCCATCAAAGAAGATGGCCAGGAGTGGCACTGTGGCGTTGACCTGGCAGTACATCCTGGGGTTTGGAGGCTGAGAAAAGGGAGAATAAATGTGTCTAAATAAAATAAAAGTTCATTTATATTGAAGGTGGTGTGTTTGTTAAATTATTTGTTGGACATGTAAAATGCTGACACAACACTTATGCTTCAGTATTGACCCTTGAACTACCAGCTCAACTGTTTGGCAGAAATCATCAAAAAATTTAGTGATAGTTAATGATTTAAAAACGGAACAACTCAATCATTGTTGGATATTTTCAACATTTCAGGGAACAAGCTGCAAAGCAAAGACATTTTCTTGTGGGTTGTAAGGTTTTAAAATCCAACTGATTATGTGATAAAATAATACACAAATGTGTGGGATAAAAAGACAGATATTCAGCTGATCTCTGAAACATCAACATGGAGACAGATATTCAGCTGATCTCTAAAACACATCAGCATGGAGACAGATATTCAGCTGATCTCTAAAACACATCAGCATGGAGACAGATATTCAGCTGATCTCTGAAACACATCAACATGGAGACAGATATTCAGCTGATCTCTAAAACACATCAGCATGGAGACAGATATTCAGCTGATCTCTTAAACATCAACATGGAGACAGATATTCAGCTGATCTCTTAAACATCAACATGGAGACAGATATTCAGCTGATCTCTGAAACACATCAACATGGAGACAGATATTCAGCTGATCTCTGAAACACATCAACATGGAGACAGATATTCAGCTGATCTCTGAAACATCAACATGGAGACAGATATTCAGCTGATCTCTGAAACACATCAACATGGAGACAGATATTCAGCTGATCTCTGAAACACATCAACATGGAGACAGATATTCAGCTGATCTCTGAAACACATCAGCATGGAGACAGATATTCAGCTGATCTCTGAAACATCAACATGGAGACAGATATTCAGCTGATCTCTAAAACACATCAACATGGAGACAGATATTCAGCTGATCTCTGAAACACATCAACATGGAGACAGAT
Source organism: Scarus forsteni (assembly GCA_036419115.1). Lineage (NCBI taxonomy): Eukaryota > Metazoa > Chordata > Actinopteri > Labriformes > Labridae > Scarus > Scarus forsteni. Next base: position 9,880 of record JAZDUH010000115.1, read on the forward strand.
ATTCAGCTGATCTCTAAAACACATCAAGATGGAGACAGATATTCAGCTGATCTCTGAAACACATCAACATGGAGACAGATATTCAGCTGATCTCTGAAACACATCAACATGGAGACAGATATTCAGCTGATCTCTGAAACACATCAACATGGAGACAGATATTCAGCTGATCTCTGAAACACATCAACATGGAGACAGATATTCAGCTGATCTCTAAACACATCAACATGGAGACAGATATTCAGCTGATCTCTGAAACACATCAACATGGAGACAGATATTCAGCTGATCTCTAAAAACACATCAGCATGGAGACAGATATTCAGCTGATCTCTGAAACACATCAACATGGAGACAGATATTCAGCTGATCTCTTAAACACATCAACATGGAGACAGATATTCAGCTGATCTCTGAACACATCAACATGGAGACAGATATTCAGCTGATCTCTGAAACACATCAACATGGAGACAGATATTCAGCTGATCTCTAAAACACATCAACATGGAGACAGATATTCAGCTGATCTCTGAAACACATCAACATGGAGACAGATATTCAGCTGATCTCTAAAACACATCAACATGGAGACAGATATTCAGCTGATCTCTGAAACACATCAACATGGAGACAGATATTCAGCTGATCTCTGAAACACATCAACATGGAGACAGATATTCAGCTGATCTCTGAAACACATCAACATGGAGACAGATATTCAGCTGATCTCTGAAACACATCAACATGGAGACAGATATTCAGCTGATCTCTGAAACACATCAACATGGAGACAGATATTCAGCTGATCTCTAAAACATATCAACATGGAGACAGATATTCAGCTGATCTCTGAAACATCAACATGGAGACAGATATTCAGCTGATCTCTGAAACATCAACATGGAGACAGATATTCAGCTGATCTCTGAAACACATCAACATGGAGACAGATATTCAGCTGATCTCTGAAACACATCAACATGGAGACAGATATTCAGCTGATCTCTGAAACACATCAACATGGAGACAGATATTCAGCTGATCTCTAAACACATCAACATGGAGACAGATATTCAGCTGATCTCTGAAAACATCAACATGGAGACAGATATTCAGCTGATCTCTGAAACACATCAAGATGGAGACAGATATTCAGCTGATCTCTGAAACACATCAACATGGAGACAGATATTCAGCTGATCTCTGAAACACATCAACATGGAGACAGATATTCAGCTGATCTCTGAAACACATCAACATGGAGACAGATATTCAGCTGATCTCTAAAACACATCAACATGGAGACAGATATTCAGCTGATCTCTAAAACACATCAACATGGAGACAGATATTCAGCTGATCTCTGAAACACATCAACATGGAGACAGATATTCAGCTGATCTCTGAAACACATCAACATGGAGACAGATATTCAGCTGATCTCTGAAACACATCAACATGGAGACAGATATTCAGCTGATCTCTGAAACACATCAACATGGAGACAGATATTCAGCTGATCTCTAAAACACATCAACATGGAGACAGATATTCAGCTGATCTCTGAAACACATCAACATGGAGACAGATATTCAGCTGATCTCTAAAACACATCAACATGGAGACAGATATTCAGCTGATCTCTGAAACACATCAACATGGAGACAGATATTCAGCTGATCTCTGAAACACATCAACATGGAGACAGATATTCAGCTGATCTCTGAAACACATCAACATGGAGACAGATATTCAGCTGATCTCTGAAACACATCAACATGGAGACAGATATTCAGCTGATCTCTGAAACACATCAACATGGAGACAGATATTCAGCTGATCTCTGAAACACATCAACATGGAGACAGATATTCAGCTGATCTCTAAAACACATCAACATGGAGACAGATATTCAGCTGATCTCTGAAACACATCAACATGGAGACAGATATTCAGCTGATCTCTAAAACACATCAACATGGAGACAGATATTCAGCTGATCTCTGAAACACATCAACATGGAGACAGATATTCAGCTGATCTCTGAAACACATCAACATGGAGACAGATATTCAGCTGATCTCTTAAACATCAACATGGAGACAGATATTCAGCTGATCTCTGAAACACATCAACATGGAGACAGATATTCAGCTGATCTCTGAAACACATCAACATGGAGACAGATATTCAGCTGATCTCTGAAACACATCAACATGGAGACAGATATTCAGCTGATCTCTGAAACACATCAACATGGAGACAGATATTCAGCTGATCTCTGAAACACATCAACATGGAGACAGATATTCAGCTGATCTCTGAAACACATCAACATGGAGACAGATATTCAGCTGATCTCTGAAACACATCAACATGGAGACAGATATTCAGCTGATCTCTGAAACACATCAACATGGAGACAGATATTCAGCTGATCTCTGAAACACATCAACATGGAGACAGATATTCAGCTGATCTCTGAAACACATCAACATGGAGACAGATATTCAGCTGATCTCTGAAACACATCAACATGGAGACAGATATTCAGCTGATCTCTGAAACACATCAACATGGAGACAGATATTCAGCTGATCTCTAAAACACATCAACATGGACACAGATATTCAGCTGATCTCTGAAACACATCAGCATGGAGACAGATATTCAGCTGATCTCTGAAACACATCAAGATGGAGACAGATATTCAGCTGATCTCTGAAACACAACAACGTGGAGACAGATATTCAGCTGATCTCTAAAACATGGAGACAGATATTCAGCTGATCTCTGAAACACATCAACATGGAGACAGATATTCAGCTGATCTCTTAAACACATCAACATGGAGACAGATATTCAGCTGATCTCTAAAACACATCAGCATGGAGACAGATATTCAGCTGATCTCTAAAACACATCAAGATGGAGACAGATATTCAGCTGATCTCTGAAACACATCAACATGGAGACAGATATTCAGCTGATCTCTAAAACACATCAACATGGAGACAGATATTCAGCTGATCTCTAAAACACATCAGCATGGAGACAGATATTCAGCTGATCTCTAAAACACATCAACATGGAGACAGATATTCAGCTGATCTCTTAAACACATCAACATGGAGACAGATATTCAGCTGATCTCTAAAACATCAACATGGAGACAGATATTCAGCTGATCTCTAAAACACATCAACATGGAGACAGATATTCAGCTGATCTCTAAAACACATCAACATGGAGACAGATATTCAGCTGATCTCTGAAACACATCAACATGGAGACAGATATTCAGCTGATCTCTGAAACACATCAACATGGAGACAGATATTCAGCTGATCTCTGAAACACATCAACATGGAGACAGATATTCAGCTGATCTCTGAAACACATCAACATGGAGACAGATATTCAGCTGATCTCTGAAACACATCAACATGGAGACAGATATTCAGCTGATCTCTGAAACACATCAACATGGAGACAGATATTCAGCTGATCTCTGAAACACATCAACATGGAGACAGATATTCAGCTGATCTCTGAAACACATCAACATGGAGACAGATATTCAGCTGATCTCTAAAACACATCAACATGGAGACAGATATTCAGCTGATCTCTAAAACACATCAACATGGAGACAGATATTCAGCTGATCTCTAAAACACATCAACATGGAGACAGATATTCAGCTGATCTCTAAAACATCAACATGGAGACAGATAATCAGCTGATCTCTAAAACACATCAACATGGAGACAGATATTCAGCTGATCTCTGAAACACATCAACATGGAGACAGATATTCAGCTGATTTCTAAACATCAACATGGAGACAGATATTCAGCTGATCTCTGAAACACATCAACATGGAGACAGATATTCAGCTGATCTCTCTAAAACACATCAACATGGAGACAGATATTCAGCTGATCTCTAAAACACATCAACATGGAGACAGATATTCAGCTGATCACTGAAACACATCCACATGGAGACAGATATTCAGCTGATCTCAAAAACACATCAACACGGAGACAGATATTCAGCTGATCTCTGAAACACATCAACATGGAGACAGATATTCAGCTGATCTCTGAAACACATCAACATGGAGACAGATATTCAGCTGATCTCTGAAACACATCAACATGGAGACAGATATTCAGCTGATCTCTGAAACACATCAACATGGAGACAGATATTCAGCTGATCTCTGAAACACATCAACATGGAGACAGATACTCAGCTGATCTCTACATCAACATGGAGACAGATATTCAGCTGATCTCTCTAAAACATCAACATGGAGACAGATATTCAGCTGATCTCTAAAACACATCAACATGGAGACAGATATTCAGCTGATCTCTAAAACACATCAACATGGAGACAGATATTCAGCTGATCTCTGAAACACATCAACATGGAGACAGATATTCAGCTGATCTCTAAAACATCAACATGGAGACAGATATTCAGCTGATCTCTGAAACATCAACATGGAGACAGATATTCAGCTGATCTCTGAAACACATCAACATGGAGACAGATATTCAGCTGATCTCTGAAACACATCAACATGGAGACAGATATTCAGCTGATCTCTGAAACATCAACATGGAGACAGATATTCAGCTGATCTCTGAAACACATCAACATGGAGACAGATATTCAGCTGATCTCTGAAACACATCAACATGGAGACAGATATTCAGCTGATCTCTGAAACATCAACATGGAGACAGATATTCAGCTGATCTCTGAAACACATCAACATGGAGACAGATATTCAGCTGATCTCTAAAACATCAACATGGAGACAGATATTCAGCTGATCTCTGAAACACATCAACATGGAGACAGATATTCAGCTGATCTCTGAAACACATCAACATGGAGACAGATATTCAGCTGATCTCTGAAACACATCAACATGGAGACAGATATTCAGCTGATCTCTAAAACACATCAACATGGAGACAGATATTCAGCTGATCTCTGAAACACAACAACGACGTCATTATTATTTTATTCACTTTGGTTAAAAAAGCCATTTTAGCGTCAGAGTTTTGTTGCTGTGGTATTGTGCTACCAAGCTAGCTGCTAGCATGACCCGGCTAACTCCCATTCATTTCAGTGAAGATGCTACCTGCATGACAAAGCAGTCGGTAGCCATGAAGCTAGCAGAGGCTAACTGACAGTTATTCAGTTTCCCGCCTCAGAAACTAAACTGACGTGTTGTATACGAAATTCCAGATTACTTTAGTTCATAGTCAGACTGTCTCTTACGCTCTTTCAGCCTCCCGTCCACCTCTTTATGTTCCAGAAGCTTCTTTCTGTAGTCCTGCAGCGCTTTCTCCCTGCTGTCCGCCATGTTGCCTTCTCTTCTTCTTTGTTGGTGTTTTTGCGGTAGAGCTCTTCACTGCGGGGCAGGATCCCCCCCCCCCCCCGCTGAGCATGCTCCCCCTACAGCACTCATTTTCTCAGCCAACTTCAAATAGTTCATAGTTCATAGTTAATTTTATTAATTTGTCCCTTGAAGGGCGATTTGGTTTGCAGTGGATTCACATTCAGACATAACGACATAAAAACATACATGATAACATGAGCAGTATGGACATTGTGCACAGTTAGTTCCAGTACAAAGAAGTAGATCAACAAGGTGAACTTATCAAACCAAGCTGTGCTCCTGATCAAGGAGATGGACGGCAAGTGACAGACTGCTGGTCAGCAAATAGCTGCGTAACCAAGTGCACAGTTAACATCACAAACAAGTAAAAGAGAAGATAAAGAGAGAAATAAACCACTTCATTCATTAATTAACAAAATGCAAACTTAAAAAGTCAGGATATCTAACTTAGATATTCAAAATATGTTTCCAGAACATTCGGGATATCAGCCAATGTTGTACTTTAAAATACAAGTGGAAATTTTAATTATGTCTACAAATAATGTTGGAAATGATAGCCAATATGTTTGTTTCTGTGTACAGCCTTATATCAGCACCCATTTGTGAAATACTGATACTAATAAATACTTGTGATCATTAGTCTTTAATTTTGGTTTATTGTATGTCAACCATCAAACACTTTTCTTTTATATGCAAACATGTAAATGTCATAGATGAATATTTATTAATAATTAAATCTGAACTTCTCTCGTGACATTAGAACCACAGCAGTGAACAAACTTCCCACCTGCTGACTGTATTATATTGTCTACCCGAATATATCACAGCTGTCTCTTTGGGGATTTAATTTGATGTTCTTTACTTATATGTTTATTTAGTGTGTGTTTTGTCAGTCAGAATAATCCCACACACCTTCATACAGTGTAATATATCTATTCTGGGATCTTTAAAAGATCATAAATTTATACAAATACATTTTTCCCCTCAGTGCAGTCATCTTATGTACAAAACCCAAAACCAGTGAAGTTGGCACGCTGTGTAACTCATAAATAAAAACAGAATACAATGATTTGCAAATCCTTTTCAACTTATATTCTATTGAATACACTGCAAAGATACTGAACGTTCAAACTGATAAACTTTGTTATTTTTTTCAAATATTAGCTCATTTGGAATTTGACGCCTGCAACATGTTTAAAAAAGACTGAGAAAGTTGAGGAATGCTCATCAAACACTTATTTGGAACATCCCACAGGTGAACAGGCTAATTGGGAACAGGTGGGTGCCATGATTGGGTATAAAAGCAGCTTCCCTGAAATGCTCAGTCATTCACAAACAAGGATGGGACTGAAACCTATCCCAGCTGTCACTGGGTGCAATGCACATCCGAACCATCACCAGTCAATCACAGGGCCACATAGAGAGACAGACAACCATTCAGGCTCACAGTCATACCTAAAACAAGTTTACAGTCACCAATTAACTGAATGAGCATGGAATCGATTAGTTCAAATTATTTTCTGCATAAAGTTTAAAATTAAAAAAAAAAAACCAAGACTTATTTCATTCACTTAAAACACTAAACATAAACACTGAAACTTGACAGTTTTCATGATGGTGGCCCTGTCAGGATTTACACGAGCTCTTTTATAGGCTTGTATTTATTTATTTTTTAAATTACATTAAACATTGATCAGAAAAACATGTTAACAAGCTGTGAAAATCCCTCAGCTTTCAGCGTTTATGTAGGCGAACCTGCCTGTGTTCAAACTACATAATCAACATTTTATGACACACTTTTAAAGAGGGAAACTCTGATTGATTTAGGAATATATTTTAGCAACATGAAGGCAGAACTTTGTCGGATCTTCTATTTATAAAGATTTAAGAGAACGTGGAACGATCTGTGTTCAGACATAACCGGCACTTTATTGAACTGCCTTAAGACCCGTATGTCCCCTACATCACGTGACCCAAAACATACAATGCCATTGGTCTCATGTAAATAACTAACATAGCCTGTGTAAAACACTAACCCTTCATATACCATATTCCGGTACACCACAAACTTGATTCATGTCATTTTGTGTCACTTCGAGTTTTTTTTTTGCTTAGAGAGGGCAAAAAAACAACTAAACTCGTAAGTTTTGCTGGGAAAAATCAGGGATTTTCTTTTAGGCCATGTCGCCCGGCCCTTAAAATCAGAGCCACGTTTTTAAACTTCATTAAATGAAACCGTTTACAGGAGTTAATGTGGGAACACGAAGCTGAAATGAGCAACAAATGAATCAGGGACATGAAAATACTTAAAAAGGCGTTCAGCTCTGCTCCTGTTTTTACGGCTCTCAATAATGGTTTTGTTTTTCAGCCTCGGGTTCATTTTTAAACTTTGTTGATCAGAAAGTCTGCTGACGACATAGGAAATGCGACGGCCGCGGGCTACGTCATCAAACTGCGTCTCCTCCAGATAAACACACGAGGGTCGTGGTGATGGGGTTTGCTGATGAGTGAAGAAGTTAATGCTGCTTTTAGCGCAAATCCCAGAAGGTACCGGTTACAAGTGCCAGTACCACCTATGAGGACCGGGACAGGCCCGGAAAGACCCGGACAGACCCGGAAAGACACAGAAAGACCAGTTCCACAGGAGTGTTCAGCAGAGATGTCCCTGTTCCCGGTCAGCAGGTGAGTCCGAGCGTTTCTTACCTGGAAGATCTGCTGTCGAGCCTCAGTCCACGTCATGGTGGGACCGATATTCATTACTGAGGCCGTGAGAGGGTGAATAGGTGTGAATGAGAGGGTGAATGGGTGTGAATGAGAGGGTGAATGGGTTTGAATGAGAGAGTGAATGGGTTTGAATGAGAGGGTGAATGGGTGTGAATGAGAGAGTGAATGGGTGTGAATGAGAGGGTGAATGGGTGTGAATGAGAGGGTGAATGGGTTTGAATGAGAGGGTGAATGGGTTTGAATGAGAGGGTGAATGGGTGTGAATGAGAGAGTGAATGGGTGTGAATGAGAGGGTAAATGGGTGTGAATGAGAGGGTGAATGGGTGTGAATGAGAGGGTGAATGGGTTTGAATGAGAGAGTGAATGGTTGTGAATGAGAGAGTGAATGAGTGTGAACGAGAGGGTAAATGGGTGTGAATGAGAGGGTGAATGGGTTTGAATGAGAGGGTGAATGGGTTTGAATGAGAGGGTGAATGGGTGTGAATGAGAGAGTGAACGGGTGTGATTGAGAGGGTGAATGAGTGTGAATGAGAGGGTGAATAGGTGTGAATGAGAGGGTGAATGGGTGAATGAGAGAGTGAATGGGTTGCTACTGCAATTAGAGTAGGGCAAAGGCATGCTCGTGGAAAAGGGCCAATAGAAATCCTTTGTGGAAATGCGGGATCGAATGTGGATCCTTCCCCCTTTGACTCAGGTGGACTTGACTCTGGCCTGCCTCTGCCCCACATGGTTCTTCCTGAGCGCTGCAGCTCCTCTAAGGGGGGCGCTGAAGTCTGTCTCGAGGGTCTCAAGTCCTGTCCCTGATGATGAGTTCATTTCCCCCTTTAGACCTTTGGCCAGATCAGTGTTTGAGAGTCAGAGGAGAGTTTCTTTTTCCTGTTTTTGATTTGTTCTTTAGAGTTTTACTGACGACTCCGTGGTCTCTGTGAGAGCTGACGGACACGTTCATGTCCTGATCATTAACCACCACTGATCTGTAGATGTGGTTTTGGTTTCTGACATGGACAGACCCCTCAGCAGTCTGACTGTGATTCCCTGTCTTGTCTCAGGTACCTTGGAGAGGAGGATGATGGGAACGTTGCAAAGGAGTCTCGGTCCCAGGTGTTCCTGGCTCAACTGAAGCAGAAGGCCAAGGAAAAGCAGAGAAAGAGTCTGACGGAGCAGAGACCAGACACTGCAGAGCAGGATGACACCGAAGAGGACAGGCAGGTGGACAGGACTGCAGCACCTGAGCTCAAGAAGAGGAAGTCACCTGTGTCAGACTGTGAGGAGACCAAAGGGACCAGCAGGAAGAGGAGGAGGACAGATCCTTCAGGTGAAACACCAACACTCAGTCCCGCCCACTTAACAAGGTAACTGTCCTGATCCAGATCCAGATCCAGGAACTTTGTGAGGGAGAGGGGCAAGCTGAGCCTTCACAAATGACACAACGACACAACTGACACATTAACACACGAGTGACACATAAACACCACTGACACAAACGTAACTCACACATAAACACACGAGTGACACATAAACACCACCGACACAAACACAACTGACACATGAACACCATGTGACACATAAACACACGAGTGACACATAAACACCACTGACACAAACACAACTGACACATAAACACACGAGTGACACATAAACACAAGAGTGACACATAAACACAAGAGTGACACATAAACACCACTGACACAAACACAACTGACACATAAACACAAGAGTGACACATAAACACCACTGACACAAACACAACTGACACATAAACACACGACTGACACATAAACACCACTGACACGAACACAACTGACACATAAACACACGAGTGACACATAAACACCACTGACACAAACACAACTGACACATAAACACACGAGTGACACATAAACACCACTGACACAAACACAACTGACACATAAACACACGAGTGACACATAAACACACGAGTGACACATAAACACCACTGACACAAACACAACTGACACATAAACACACGAGTGACACAAACACCACTGACACAAACACAACTGACACAAACACAACTGTCACATAAACACACGAGTGACACAAACACCACTGACACAAACACAACTGACACATAAACACACGAGTGACACATAAACACACGAGTGACACATAAACACACGAGTGACACATAAACACCACTGACACAAACACAACTGACACATAAACACACGAGTGACACATAAACACACGAGTGACACATAAACACCACTGACACAAACACAACTGACACATAAACACACAAGTGACACATAAACACACGAGTGACACATAAACACCACTGACACAAACACAACTGACACATAAACACACGAGTGACACGTAAACACACGACTGACACATAAACACCACTGACACAAACACAACTGATACATAAACACACGAGTGACACGTAAACACACGACTGACACATAAACACCACTGACACAAACGCAACTGACACATAAACACACGAGTGACACATAAACACACGAGTGACACATAAACACCACTGACACAACTAGAGCTGCAGCTATCGATTCTTTTTGTAATCGATTACTCTATCAAATTTTTGTCGAGTAATCAGATAACAGTTACATTGTGCTCACTGCTCTTTTTTTTTTACATTGAATCACTACACATTATTATTATTAGTAACACACAAAGCAGAAAAGCCAGGTCACTTAAATGAACAACTTATTTTTCTTATTTTGAACATTCTGAGCATAAATGGGATCTCAAAATCAAAATCGATACTTTTATTTTTACTCTGGGCCATATCTTGATTTTTTCAGTATTTTTTTTAAGTTTGGTTATTTTTATTTTATTTGTATTCATGCGTGTCTCTTTTTGCTAAATTATTGCCTTTACTGCTGTACCATATTGATGATCTTATTTTGCTTACTTTATTTCTAGGACCAAATAATCTCATACTTAGATACTAAGATCATTTAACTAGCTAATGTACATTTCTATAACATATGAAACATTCCCTACACCTGCTTCCTCTACTCACTGTCAGTGTTTCCTCTTCTACTCTCTGCAATCAAATTAAATGTAAAGTTATTGGATGTGAAAAGTATGTGAACAAAATACACATGATTCTGGGCAAGTAGCCTCTGCATTGATTTACGTTCTGAACCAGCCTTTACACGGAGCCATAATCAAAGTAGGTTATTTACTCGCCCATATCTCAGTTATTGATCACATTAGCTGCTTCTGTTGATGTATCGTGTGTGTCATCCTGTTGTGTTGCTCTGACGCACAGACCAGATGTTTACTGTTGACGTGCTGCAGCAGTGACAACGTGCTATCATGCTAAGCTACGTGCTAAGCTAACTCCGTTTGACATCAGACACACTGCACTGTGTTTTCTTTTCGTCCCTTCTTGTAGTGACCACACACTTGGGACACTCTCTGCCATTTCTTCTGTGGACTCTCTCCTTTCTGTCCCTCTCTTTTCTCTTCATTCATGATTTTACAAGCCGCGCAGCAGTGGAGGTAGCAGGCGCGTTGTGCCACAGAAATGACCGTCCCTGTCAAACACCGTGCACTGTATAGCAGTCCAGATATATATTTTATATGTATAATTATATATTAAACGAGGCTTCGAGGCACACAGTTTGCCTCGAGGATGTTTTGTAATCGAATAATCAGGATTATTCGAGGAATTGTTTCAGCTTTAGACACAACACACAACTGACACATAAACCGACCACTGACATATACTCACCGCTGACACATAATCAGCACTGACACATAAACACACTTCCTCGCTCTGACTCTATCCCTCCATCTTGATGTTGCAGAGCCTTAAATGTCTGAGTGGTCCAGTGTCTTTCCAAAGCCTGTTTGTATTATAGTGTCTTGCCCCTCTGTGTCAGGTGGTCAGTCTGGGGTAACTCTGAGCGTCTCTATGTTTCAGGATTGATTAAAGTGGATGTCACAGCTGCAGAGGCAGAGGGTCAGAAGGACAAAGGAGACAGAGTGGACACAGGAGAGCAGGCAGAGACTGGAGGATTCAGAGTCCTGGGAGGATTTGAGAATAAAGTGTTGGAGAAGGTAAAGCGATGCTGAGCGGGGTATGGGTGTGAGTCTCAGTGGTTTACAGGTTTTGTTTGTCCACAGGTTCACAGAGTCCTCCCCAAGTGGCTTGCCCAGCCTGACCTGGTCCACAGAGACATCAAAAGTCACCTAGTCCCCGTCTCAGAAGTGCCTAGACTTTCTGCTCGGCTGCTGCAGAAGATCCAAAGTAATGGAGTTCAGCATTTTTTTCCAGGTAAAAGCTGCAGGGTGAGTGCGAGGGTTAATAGGTAAGAACATGAGGGTTAACAGGCATGAATTCAACGGTTTACAAGTGTGAATGTGAATGTAAGTGTGAATGTGAGGGTAAATAGGTAAGAACGTGAGGGTTAATAGGTGTGCACATATACAGTCCTGCTCAGTGTTATTGGCACCTCTTCATTATTTTCATTGCTTTAACAATATCTTCAGAAATAAATTAAATGTACCAAATTTATGTCATCAGGATCTTTTAATTGAAGGTTCAAAATACTTTAACAAGAAAAAAAACATTTTTACAAGTTACATTTTGTAATTTCAAAGAGAGAACTGAAAAAAGCATGTGCAGCAGTAATGGCACCCCTCTTCAGTATTTTGTTGCACACCCTTTGGCACTGATGACAGCCTCCAAATGTTTCTTGTAGCCATCTATAAGCTTCTTGCTCTTCTCAGCTGGTGTTTTCTCCCACTCTTCCTATGCAAACTGTTCAAGCTCTTGAACATTTGCAGGTTTCTTTTCCCCAATGGCAGATTTCAGCTCAAACCAAAGATTTTCAATCAGATTGAGATCAGGACTCGTTGCTGGCCATTTTAAAACAGGCCATTTTTTTCCTTTTCAACCATTCCTGCGTGCTTTTGGATGTGTGCTTTGGGTCTTTGTCTTGCTGGAGGGCCCACGATCTTTGACTCAAACCAAGTGTTCTTACACTGGGTCGGACATTTGGCTCTAAAATTCTTGATAATTTTCTGATTTCATGATTCCTGTGATACGGTCAAGGCCTCCAGTTCCTAATGCAGCAAATCAGTCCCAAACCATTATGGAACCTCCACCATGCTTAATTGTTGGTAGGGTGTTTTTTAGGCTTCAAATGGTTGTAATTAAAACTGCCTATTCTAAATATGACTGCATGATCATAGTAGCTAATGAAGTATAATTTACAAACCTTAATATGTGAACTTTACTTCTGCCAAGTTTGAGTCTGATAAAGTGATGCAGAACAAAGTTAGAGAGGTTTGTAAAGAAACTGTACTGTCACATTGTGTGCTTAAGCTTCATGGGTGCCAATAATGATGAGTAGGACTGTAAGTTTTAGTGTGGATGTGAGGGTAAATAGGTAAGAACGTGAGGCTTAATAGGCGTAAATTTCAGGGTTGATAAGTGTGAATGTAAGTGTAAGTCCTAATGTGAAGGTTAATATCTCAAAACATTAAGGTAAATAGGTTTGAACATGAATGGTAATAGGCGTGAATTAGGGATGTAACGGTTACTGGTAAAATGGTAAACAGCGGTAAAATTTCCCACAGTAATCATTACCGTGCCTTTTTCAAATTACCGTTTTACCGTGTTTAATCATCACACAGCGTCAGTAGCGCACGGTGATGCTGCTCTTTGCCTGGAAAAGCCTGATCTATGTATCTGGTCTCGATTAAGCTGCCTAAATGGATGCTGAGGGGAAACTGATAGAAGACAGTCTCACTGTCTGAAACGGTTTCAGTTTTGAAAGGCGACGCTTCAGCAAAACAAAAAGATGTGCGCGATTGAAACGGCGGGAACTCCTTGAGTATATGAACTGACCGAGCCGTAGAGGTAGGGAGAGAGAGAGAAAGAGAGAGGGGGGGATTTATGGATTTCATCGATGGTTATTTGAAAATATTTAGAGGAGCAAATATTGAGGAAGTCTGCTCGGGAGAGGGGAGACCAGAGGAGAGTCATGGAGGAGGTTTATTGCTTCAGGGACTATCGTCAGTTAAAAAAAAAAGAATGTCCTGGACATGGTGTAATATAACGAGCTGTAACATGGACACTAATGCTGCAGGCAAACTAAAATATGTGCGTGTATGTAAAATAGGTTAAGATTATTTTTTTGTCATCTCAAAACTTTGAACATGTTCATTTATAACTGTTTATAAAGAGAATCCTGTTTGAAGTTCAAAGCAGTTGTTTTCTTTTCTTGTAATCACACCGTTTATAACATGATAATGACAAATACTTTCCAGAATTGTTTACTTTTATTTCTCATGAAAGAAGGGTAAAAAAAGGGCATTTATTGACTCATTATTGACAAAAAGAACCATTATGATTATAATACTGAAGGGGTTAATTGATTTAAATTGTGTGTAAAAGTACTTTTTGAACATTCTGAGCACACTGCAACAATACTACGATAATAATAACCGTGATAATTTTGGTCACACTAACCGTGATACAAAATTTTCATATCATAACATCCCTAGTGTGAATGTGAGATTAATAGTTGTGATCATAAGGGTTAATAGGTGTGAATGTGAGGGTTCATAGGTATGAACATGTGGGTGATTGTGAGGGTGAATAAGCATGAATGTGATGAGTGAATGTGAGAGTTAATTGTTTTGAACTTGACGGTGAATGTGAGGGTTAGTAGGTGTGAACATTAGGGGTTGTAGGTGTGAATGGGAGGGTTAGTAGGTGTGAACGTCAGGGGTTGTAGGTATGAACGGGAGGGTTAATGAGGGTGTATGTGAGTGAATATTGGGGTTAACAGGTGTGAATGTGAGGGTTAATTTGAGTGAATTTTCGGTCAGTAGATGTGAACATGAGGTGTGAATGAGTGAATCTCAGGGTTAACATGTTTGAGCGTGAGTGAATGTTGTGGTTCATGAGGGTGAATGTGAGTGGCTTTTATTGGTTAACAGTTGTGAATGTGAGTGCTGTGACCTGCTCTGATTGGTCAGTTCACCTGCAGCCCTTAAGCAGTGACCAGCTAAAATGAAACGTCTCACGTCTCAGTGCAGGCAGAGGTCATCCCAGCCATCTTGGAGAGCGCTCAGGCGGGCTTCCTGATTGGACGAGGAGGATACAAGCCAAGAGATATTTGTGTTTCTGCACCAACAGGAAGTGGAAAGACTTTGGCATTTGTCATACCTGTCATACAGGTGAGCTGCATGACACCAACAGTTCACACTTATTGGCCACTTCATAAGGCACACCTCTTCAACTGCTCGTTAATGCCAACATCTAATCAGCCAATTAAATGGCAATAACTAAGTGCATTTAGTAATGTAGACTTGGTCAAGATGACCCAAAGTGGTTGTTGGTGCCAGACAGGCTGATCTGAGAATTTCTGAAACTACTGAGTTTATGGTGAATGGTCCATAAAAATGAAAACATCCAGTGAGCAGCAGTTCTGTGGGCTAAACGCCTCGTAGATGTGAGAGGTCAGAGGAGAACAGCTGATAAAAGGTAACAGAAACTCAGGTAACCTCTCTGAACAACTGCAGAGGACCATTACTGAACAAACCACAAGAGGATGGCCTACAGCAGCAGAAGACCACACTGGGTGCCACTCCTGTCACTTCACAAAACTTACTCAGACTTAAGAAAACTGGACGGCAGAAGATCACAGAAGTGTCTCCTGGTCTGATGAGTCTGGATCTCTGCTTCACAGTCAGTGTTTGGTGTGAACATCATCAGCATGGATCTATCCTGCCTTGGATCAGCGGTTCAGGCTGCTGCTGGTGGTCCCTCAGTCCCACCTGAGCATGGTTCAAACCCCACAGCCTACCTGAGGATTGTTGCTGACCATGTCCATCCCTTTATGACCACAGTGGACCATCTTCTGATGGAGTCTTCAGCAGCTCCATGTCTCAGAGCTCAGATCAGCTCACACTGCTTTATTCACACCAGTGGCCTCCACAGTCACCGGATCTAAAGCCAATAGAGCTCCTTCAAGATGGGGTGGAGCAGGAGATTCTCCTCATGGATGTTAAGCAGCTGTGTGATGCTGTCATGGAGACAGGGATCAACATCTCTGAGGGACATTTCAGTTCCTTGTTGGATTAATAGATTCAGGGACAAACATGGTTTCAGCATGGTGCACCCAATGAAATGGCCAGAATGCACAACAACGCTGACGGCAGCACATGTGCAGTACACTATCATATAAAAGCTGCACGCACATGGAACAACAGCTTCATGGGTAAAGCCCTGTGGACACAGGAGCAACTTCCACCAATCAGCAGTCACCATTTTAATCCGCTCATGACTTCAGCTGTAAATAAGCTCGGATTCTTGTAAACACTCCTAATGTACATTTCTACATACACACTGCATTTGTTAAGAGTTTTGTTTACTTATATTTCTTTTCAGTTTGGTTTATTTAATCTAATCCTGTATTGTCACATTCACCTTTGTTGTCTTTTGTCTTGGTTTTCCTCCTTGTACTGGGAGGAGTCAAATTCGTTTATGTGTTGCATACTTGGTAGTAAAAACTGATTGTTTTTTTTTTTGTCCAGGTGCTGATGGAGCGCGTGGTGTGTGAAGTTCGAGCTCTGGCTGTGTTACCCACCAAGGAGTTGGCCCAGCAGGTCAGACGTCTTCAAAATAAAGCCTCTATGAGTGTCCAGTGTTTGTACCTGAGCTCCCATAGACTGATTTTCACCTGTGCAGGTTTGTAAAGTGTTCTCGTCATACGCCGAGGGGACCAGCCTGAAGGTGGTGATGTTGGCTGGTCAGAAGACGTTTGCTGCCGAGCAGGCGTCCCTCTCAGAGAGCAGGTCAGTTCATGTTCAGCTCGGGGCTGAATGCTGTCGTTTCTGCTCTTTGGAAAGTTTTCATCAGCAACATGTTTCATTAAAGTGCTAAGGAGCATCCTCCACCTTTTTGGCACCACGGTCAGGTTGACATCAGACTGTAGAGAGGGTGAAGAAGAGAAGAGCAAACACATGACCAGGGGGCCGAGTTCAGACTGACACAGAGCAGCCGAGCGATGGAGGAGCATGAAGGCACAGTTCAGGAGGGATGTGAAGATGATCAACTATTAATCAGTTTGTCTTTGTTTCAGCAGTAGAGGGACATAGGTGATGCACTGCCTGGCCAAAAAAAAGGTCACTCTGCAGGTAGCTTTTATTACAGCACAATCGCTGTGACATTGTTTCAATAAGCTTCTGCAACATCACACATTTATTTCCATCCAGTGTTGCATTAATTTTCACCAAGATCTTACATGGATGATGGAGAGCCTGACCACTGCACTAAGCCTCTCCAGCACATCCAGAGATTCTCAGTGGGGTTCAGGTCTGGACTCTGTGATGTCTCATGCTCCCTAAACTACTCTCTCACAGTTTGAGCTACCTGAACCCTGGCACTCTCATCTTGGAATATGCCCGTGACATAAGGGGAAGAAAACATCCACTGATGGAATAACCTGGTCCTTCAGTTTATTCAGGTGTCAGCTGAGCTCAGTCTTTGGGCCATAATGTTTCTGAACCTCGACCAACTGAAGCAGCCCCAGATCATAACACTGCCCCCACAGGCTTGGACCGTAGGCACTAGGCATGATGGGTGCACCACTTCAGCTGCCTCTCTTCTTCCCCTGATGCTCCCATCACTCTGGAACAGGGTCAATCTGGACTCATCAGACCACATGACCTTCTTCCAGTCCTCCACAGTCCAATCTTTATGCTCCCTAGCAAACTGAAGCCTTTTTTCTGCTTAGCCTTACTGATTAGTGGTTTTCTTAAGGCTACACAGCTGTTCAGTCCCAATCCCTTGAGTTCCCTTCACATTGTGTGTGTGGAAATGCTCTTACTTTCACTATTAAACACACCCCTGAGTTCTACTGTTGTTTTTCTTTGATTTGATTTGGCCAAACGTTTAAGTGATTCACCGATCACCATCATTCAGAATTTTATTCTGACCACATTTCTTCCTTGAAGACGATGGTTCCCCACTATCCTTCCAGTTTTTTATGTGTTGGACAGTTCTTAACCCAGTTTTAGTAGTTTCTTCAATCTCCTTAGATGTTTTCTCTGCTTGATGCCAATGATTTGACCCTTCTTAAACAGACTAACATCTTTTTCCAGGACCACAGGATGTGTCTTTGACATGGTTGTTGAAGAAATGAGAAGCTGCTCATGTCATCAGCTGGAGTTAAATAACTTGTTTCAGCTGAAAGATGATCACCCATGCAGTAATTATCCAATAGGAGGCTCAGACCTGTTCACTTAGTTAAATCTGTTTTTTGGCCAGGCAGTGTGTTTGTTGTCAAAGGAAATCTAAGAATCAGGTCTTTTGACCAGTTCTTAAGGATTTATGTGAGTTGAATATTGCAGGCACCATATCATCAGAGCCATGTTGTATTGGCAGATAACTGCTGGAGAGATTGTTTATTGGTATCTGCAGAGATGTCCAGTGTTGCTGATATTTACAGCCGTTGTTCTGCATGTACAGGTGCCTACAAATATTCCCACAACGTAAACTAAAATAAGCCACAAAGGTGAAACCCCGACACCTTCAGAGCAGTTCTGTGAAAACCTGAGTGCAGGGTCCTGATGGGTGTGTTCTGTCTGATCATCAGATTTGATGTTTGTTCAGAGCACCAGCCCAAGGTTGAACAGCGAGCTTATCTCAGGTCTTACCAAGTCATTCCTCACAGCAGGGACAGAAGCCTGAGTGTAAAGATATGGTCATGCTTTCATAATAAAACACCCTTAGTTCTCCATTGGTACTGACATTGATTAGATTCATATCTTTATGGCCTGGTACCAAATGGGTCATGGCTGAGCTGGTCCTGGTTCTGGTTCTGGTCCTGGTGGTTGGGGTTCTAAGGTGCAGGGTTCAGGATACTGTTAAAGCTCCAGTGTGCAGTGCAGCGACATCACAGACAACCATAGACTCAAAAAATGCTCACACAGACTACACACTGCTGTCCAGAACCATCTGCTGCTGTGGGCTGGATTTCTTTTATTTCCGCCCGTCCAGCCGTCCGGGGTCCTTGGGACTCCGGACTCTGGGCTCGTCAACAGCTCTTGTATGTCTTTAAGGTTTAGAGTACACAAAGATCTTTGCTTCACCCTGTCCTTCAGTCTCTTCCGTTCTGAAATGTTAATGTTCAGATCTTTCCCCCAGAGGCGGTCAGAGACGCAGTTTAGCGGATGTCATCGTGGCGACTCCCGGCCGATTGGTGGATCACATCAACAAGAACTCAGGACTGAACCTGGAACACCTCAGATTTCTGGTGAGCTCCAGAGCCGTGCATGTTCAGTTCGCAGCATGCTTCAGCTGTGTGTGTTCATCTCATGTTGGTCCTGCAGATCATCGACGAGGCCGACAGGATGATCGACAGCATGCACCAGTCGTGGCTCCATCAGGTCACCAAAGCCGTCTTCAGACCAGACCGTGGACCAGGAAGCTCAATTTTCAGACGGACCGAGCCCACTCATGTGACGGCAGCCAGGTAACCAGTCAGCTCCTCGGGACAGGGGAGTTGATTCAAGGTCGTGACTGAATGTTAAAATGTTCCCATCAAACTGTGACCTCCAAAGTTTTACTTCTTTTAGACGAGAGGTCCATGTTTTTAAAACTTCTTCATCAGACCTTCTAACTGTCCGGCTCTGAGCTTTAATGTTTACTGTGGCTGCCGATGCGTGGTTATGTTTCTTCCCCTGGGGTGGACTGAGGGCTGATCAGACTCCTGGCTCAGGGGGAAGGGTCCAAACTTACACATCTGTCCATGATGTAATCTGAAAAAGACCTGATGTGTCGATAATGTTTAACAGTTTCTGTACCTATTGTACAGAGTTACAGGTATTTTCAGCTCATGGATCTCTCATTCAGGTTTCTTCAACAAAGGGATCAATAGAAGTGTTTGAATTAAACTGAAATGTATTCATGGAAAATTAAAAGTATAACTGAAGTAAACATTCAAGAATAAGCAGTGAATATGGTTTTCACTATTTGAATACTGTTTTTGCAGTAATGTAAGTTTTGTTAATGTGTCAAAATCACTTGGATGTAAAAGTGTATTTGTTAGATTTTCCAGTTGGTTTTAGATGTTATGTTGTGACAGTTTGACACTGTTTCAGCATCCCTGTGTCTCAGATACCTCTTTTCCACCAAGCTGGTTCCAGGGCTGGTTCAGAGCTAGGGCCACCTTAGCACCAGTTCTTTGGTTTTCCACAGACTAATCACCGGTTGCTAGCTCTCAAAACCGGTGCTTGGCAAGTACCAACTCTTTGCTGGGCCAGCAGAAAGAACCACGTTACGTCAGGGGCTACGGCTTACGTCAGGGGGTAGAAACGGGATTATTGACCAACCAAAGCAGAGTAAAAACACGGAAGCACTCTTACCCGTCTTATCAAGCGTGATCGCTGTTCGTTCCATAATCGTCGAGCAGCATTAACTTGTTGGATCACCAACTTTTGCTCTCCAAGGAAGGCTCGAAAAGCCAACAGCAACACTTGAACCGCAACGTAGTCCTCCATCTTTGTAGTGGCAATTGAATTCGGCACTAGTTGTTATGGGAAACTAGCATGACGTATCCAGACGTATACATCGACGTGATGACGTAGCCCTCTGGCCAGCACCCGTTTGTGGAAAAGCTAACGGTTCTTAACCGGTTCTCTAGCACCAGCCCTGGAACCGGCTTGGTGGAAAAGGGGTAAGAGTGGCCGGCTCAGTGGTACTCCTTGAATAAGAACATTTTATTTCCTGATCTAATGAAACAATCGCGTTATCATGGATTAAATGTGCTGAAACAAACGTACAGTGTGCCTGGGCCCCTGATCTGTCCTCCATCATCGGTCCTGGAGTCACAGAGCTCATGTGGACCCTGCTGGGGTCTACTCCAGTCAATTCAACCCTAACCCTAAAACCCCCCACAGCTGGTCCAAGTCTTTGATGATATGAGCCGGTCTAACTTTGGCCTCTGTCCCCAGCCTGTCTCCTCCTCAGATGCCCCTGCAGAAGCTCCTCTTCTCAGCCACACTAACGCAGAACCCCGAGAAGCTGCAGCAGCTCGGCCTCCATCAGCCTCGACTCTTCAGCTCCGCCCACAGACAGCCCAGCTCCTCTGCACACAGACAGGAAGGCTTCGACTTCCCCAAGGGACTGACGGTAAGACCATGGGGCCCAGGTGGGGGTCTGGAGCCCGTGGAGGATTCCTGTCTAACTGTTGACGTGGCTCTGTGTTTGCAGGAGTTCTATGTCCCCTGCACATTGAGTAAGAAGCCGCTTCTCGTCCTCCACTTCATCCTGAGAATGAAGCTCAGCCCAGTCCTCTGCTTCACCAACTCCAGAGAGACCGCCCACCGGTGAGACTCACTCAAACCTGGTCCAGTCTGCTCTGAGATGGTCTCTGATGGACTCCTTGTGCCCCCCTCAGGCTCCTCCTGCTGATGCGGCTGTTCGGTGGCGTCCAGGCTGCAGAGTTCTCGTCCCGCTTGTCTCCTGGTGAGAGGAAGAAGACGCTGAAGGAGTTTGAGCAGGGAAAGATCCAGCTGTGAGTGTCCTCAGTCTCCTGTCCTGCTCCTGTCCATGTCCACCATGTGTTCACTCGAGTGTCGATCCTGCAGGCTGATCAGCACAGACGCAGCTGCCCGAGGAATCGACGTCCGTGGAGTTAAATGTGTCCTCAACTACGACGCTCCACAGTACATCAGGACCTACATCCACAGGTGAGCTGTCTGAACGTCACCTCTGACGTGGTCGTCCATGCCTCTGACTCTGCTGTCTCTGCTGTCTCTGTTAGGATCGGACGGACAGCCCGAGCAGGAAAAGCTGGCCTGGCCTTCACCTTTCTGCTCGGAGTCCAGGTCAGAACATTTCTGCTTCTGTACATGAGCAGGACAGTCAGTGAGCTAAGGTACTGATGAGCCTTTTTCATTGGCAGGAGAAGAACTTCCTTCAGATGGTCGAGGACGCAGGAAGTCCTGGAGTGAAGAAACAGATTGTCAAACCGGAAAGCCTGAGGAGCCTGGAGGTCCGATACCAGCAGACTCTGCAGGAGCTCGCCCACGCCATCAAGGTGCTTTAACCACATGAGTGTCAAGGTCACGCCTGTCTGCAGTTTCATAAGACAACACAGTGACTAATGAGTTTAGACATCTCAGGGCAGGTGCTAATTTACACCTTACTGTTAAAGGAAAGAAAACAAAACAGTCTCTGAAATAACTTGAAACAGACAAAAGTAATAATAAATAAAAATTTACTGACAATTAACCAATGGAAATCAGACATTGTTTTTGAATTGTGGTTCAACCAAATCATTTTAAAAACAAGCAAATGAAACTGGCCTGGACAAAAATGATGGTACCCCAAAACAAGATTGAAAATGATGACCATAGGGACATGATAAAACTAAGGTGTGTCCTGTAATTATCATCACAGGTGTCTTCAAGCTTGTAATCAGTCAGTCTGCCAATTTAAAGGCTGAAAAGTGGTCACTGTGCTGTTTGGTATCATGGTGTGTACCACACTGAACATGGACCACAGAAAGCTAAGGAGAGAGCTGTCTCAGGAGATTAGAAATAAAATTATAGACAAGCATGTTAAAGGTAAAGGCTATAAGACCATCTCCAAGCAGCTTGATGTTCCTGTGACTACAGCTGCACAGATTATTCAGAAGTTTAAGGTCCACAGGACTGTAGCCAACCTCCCTGGACGTGGCTGCAGGAGGAAAACTGATGACAAACTGAAGAGACGGAGAATACGAATGGAAACCAAAGAGCCCAGAACAACTTCAAAGAGATTAGAGGAGAACTCCAAGGTCAAGGTACATCAGAGTCAGATCACACCATCTGTCACTGTTTGAGCCAAAGTGGACTGAATGGAGGACATCACTGTTGAAAGCAAATCATAAAAAAGTGAGACTGGAATTTGCCAAAAATGCATACTGACAAGCCACAAAGCTTCTGGGAGAATGTCCTTTGGACAGATGAGACAAAACTGGAGCTTTTTGGTAAATCACATCAGCTCTATGTTCACAGACACAAAATGAAGCATACAAAGAAAAGAGCACTGTACCTACTGTGAAACATGGAGGAGGCTCAGTTATGGTCTGGGGCTGCTTTGCTGCATCTGACACAGGGTGTCTTGAATCTGTGCAGGTACAATGAAATCTGAAGACTATCAAGACATTCTGGAGTGAAATGTGCTGCCCAGTGTCAGAAAGCTTGGTCTCAGTCACATGTCATGGGTACTCCAACAGGGTAATGAGCCAATCACACAGCTAAAAACACCCAAGAATGGCTCAGAACAAAACACTGGACTATTCTGAAGTGGCCTTCTATGATCCCTGATCTACATCCTGTTGAACATTTGTGGAAGGAGCTGAAACATGCAGTCTGGAGAAGACAGCCTTCAAACCTGAGACAGCTGGAGCAGTTTGCTCTTGAGGAGTGGGCCAACATACCTGTGGACAGGTGCAGAAGTCTCACTGAGAGCTACAGAAATCACCTGATTACAGAGATTGACTCAAACGGTTGTGCAACAAAATATTAAGGATAAGGGTACCGTCATTTTTGTCCAGGCCTGTTTCAGTATTTTGTTTGTTAGAATAATTCTGTTGAACCACAGTTCAAAAGCAGTGTCTGATTTTCATTCATTGATTTTCAGTATTTTTTTTTCTCTATAACAGAAGGGTACCGACAGTTTTGCATGTCTGTATATATGTGTATTTATATGTATATACTTGTCATTTTGTTTTCTCACCTAGTTGACAAGTGACCTAGTACATTTACAGCCGAATATGTAAAGAAATAAATATATGTATGTATATACCTGCGTGTGTGTGTATCAGTAATCTTTCAATAACTGGTGTAACATCACAGAAGCACCTCTTGATTTTGGTGAATCATGCTCTTTATTTAGGTGGCTGTTAACTCTCACTGTGTGGTGGTGAAATAAATGAGTTTAGCTCTGAATATAAATATATTACATATATGTGTGGTGTAAATAATATATCTGAGCATCCTTTTTGTGGCTCTGATGGTTTTTTATGTGCTCAGACATTTGGAGCTGCCAACAGTGAAATCTGTGTTAACTCCACGTTCATGAAACGTTGTCCTCTGTTTCTGTCTGCAGGACGAGAAGACCTGAGTGGCATGTCCCCGTCTTCATGGCTCTGCTCCTTTTTATGCTGTTTAATAAAAAACATAAGTCTGTGAGGCTGTGATGAGTGGTTTATTTAAAGACGACCAGAAAGAGCACACACGCTCTGCACTGATTGGTCCAGACTCAGCTGGTTGTCCCTTTACATGTGTCCTTGTTTGATCCAGCCCGTCCTCTCAGTCCTGTGCAGGGTCTCAGTCCCACTTGGACGTCTTCCTCCTCATGTATGTCTCACCCTGGCTGTCCACAGCCTCGTACAGCTGCTGGTCATTGTCCTTCATGGCGTGCATGTAGCCCAGATATCCCACACACAGAGTGATGGTCACCAGCCCAAACGCCATCACCGGTTTGTTCTGCAGGAAGAAGTCAGAATAGCACTGATGAGAATCCAGCTTCATCTAATAGTAATATAATAATATTAGAGGTCAAAGGTGAGAGGCAGAGACAGAGAGATGGCTTTATTAATCCCGCTGTGTAACTGTAGATTCTGCAACTGCAAAAAAAAAAAAAAAAAAGGGGTGGTAGTGGCTCAGTCTGTGAGGGCTGGAGACTGAAGGGTGGCTGGTTCAAGTCCCGCCCGGACCATGTTTGGAAGTTGGTCTGGTAGCTGGAGAGGTGCCAGCTGACTTCCTGGGCACTGCCGAAGTGCCTTTGAGTAAGGCACTGAACCCCTCATCACAAAAACTGCTCCGTAGTGCTTCTTCAGGAGCAGCAGCGAGCCATCACTCTGAAATCTCTCCATTAGTGCATGATCGTAGGACCTGTTCTTTTTTCCTTCTACTTTAAATGCTTTAAATAGCCCACATGCCAACCTACTTTGATTATGGCTCCGTGTAAAGGCTGGTTCAGAACGTAAATCAATGCGGAGGCTACTTGCCCAGAATCATGTGTATTTTGTTCACATACTTTTCACATCCAATAACTTTACATTTAATTTGATTGCAGAGAGTAGAAGAGGAAACACTGACAGTGAGTAGAAGAAGCAGGTGTAGGGAATGCTTTCATATGTTTGGGGGGGGGGGGGGGGGGGCAGATTTCTAGGACCATCCCTGTAAATGACATAAACCCGTATATTACATATTATATTCCATCATATAACGTCATATTATATTACATTATATAATATTATATTTCATTATATTATATTACATCCAGCTGGAGCAGAAGGGGGGGGGGCTCTTACGGGTCTGATGAACAGTTCCGGGTTCACAGCCCGGAACAGGGTGGTGGTGGTCGCTCCTCTCAGCCCGGGGGTCCTGAAGCCCTTCTCCGGGGGGTCCTGCTTGCCCGTCCCGGCCTCTCTGCCCTCCATGTCCCTGTGGTCTGGATGGTCTGAGTGTCGGGCTACGCTACTGTCACGGCGGCGGCCATGTTGTTGATGTTCTTCTTCTTCTTCTGTGTGAGGGCGCTGAGCTGCTCTGGCGCCCCCTCTGTGCTGGACTGATCTGATACAAGTGTATGGGCCGTTTGTAAAGCAGCGCGTGCTAAAAATAAAAAACAGCAACATTTTGCGTATTAGGGCCACTTGAAGAAATAAAAAAATAAATGAAAAATCGAAAATCTTCGAAAAAGAACTCGAAATTTTTGAGATTATAAAGTCACAAATTTACGAAAGTTGCAAATTTGCGACTTTATAAACTCGAAAATGTGATATAAACTCATATTTCGGGTCAATAACTCATCAATAAAACAACGTAGTTCTAAACCCGACCCTTCAATTTAGTCATTCTGATGAAGACTGAGCAAAAACCTCGTTTTCCCCCAAACGAGCCAGAAAGCTTCACTTTGTCTCAATGAGCTGTGGTGATTGATGCCAAGACAGTCCAGCTGCAGACCTCCACGCTCTGGCTCGGCAGTTTAGGGACCGATGGCAAATGACTAATCTAATAGTGTGAACGGAAATTGAATAACTTTACCATAATGTCTTCAAAATCACAGCACACATAAATAACTGTAAGTTGTTCAGAGTACATGCCATAGTTTTTTTTAAGAATTGTAAATTAAAATATTTCACAGGATTTTTTGGATTGAAAATAAAGCAATCAAAGTTATGAAATCGACCAAGGAAATGATTAGAAAACAAGAACCTTAAAGTACAGCTCTTACTTTAGAAAAAAAGCTTTTGATTTGATTTCTTCTAGTTAATACTACAGTACTTATTTAAGAGATACAGGTTTGAAGGTAATTTAGCCTATGTAATTTTTTTTTATTATTGACATAAACTCATTAACAGGCAATAACAACTGTAATAACTTTACTGTTGACTGAAGAGGCACCAAAACCAAATCACACATCTCTTGCAGTTTATAATACAGCTCTGATTTTGATAGAAATAGTTGGTAATTTAATCTATAACTATTACTTTTTTAAATAATGACTGTAAAAACTGTAATTACTGTACTGTTGTTGACTGCAGTGGCACCAAACTCAGGCAGCCTGGTGATCAAACTGCAACTACAACTTTATACTATATATATATATATATAAATATATAAATATATATATATACATATATATATATATATATATATATATATATATATATATATATATATATATATATATATATATATATATATATATTTTTTATATATATATATATATATATATATTTTATATGCCTGGCTCAACTAAAAAGGTACATTTGTTTGGACAATTATAATGATAACAACAAAAATAGCTCATGAGAGTTTAATTTAAGAACTAAGAACTATTCATTTTCCATGGTTTTCTTGATAATAACCAAAATTACTTAAATTCTTACATCAATAGCTATGGCATTGTACCGCCAAAAACACTACTTTTAAGCATTCCATGTTTCTTTTCTGTTTGCTTTAAACACATGATACACACAAGAGTTAATACTTGATTGCATAACCATTGTTTTTGATGACTGCAGCCATGCGTCTTGGCATGCTCTCCACCAGCTTCTGACATTGTTCTGCTGTCACAGCAGCCCATTCCTGTTGGACAAATTCAAACAAATTTTCTTTGTTTTTGGGCTTGTGGTTCTCCATTTTGAGTTTGATGATTTTCCACAGGTTTTCAATTGGATTAAGATCTGGTGATTGAGCAGGCCAAGGCATGGTCTTGAATGTTGTGGTTCTCCATCCAGGCTTTAACTGACCTTGCCGTGTGGCAAGGGGCATTGTCTTGTTGGAAAATCCAGTCATTGAGGCAGGAAAGAGTTTTCCAGCTGATGGAAGAAGACTGTTTTCAAGGGTAGTCCTGTACATGACCTGGTTCATTCGGCCTTCACACAATTGCATTTGCCCTGTTCCACTCAGACTGAAACAACCCCAGATCATGACTGATCCACCCCATGTTTTACTGTAGGGGCAAGACAGTCTGGGTTGTAAGCTTCTCCAGGCTTCCTCCTAACCAGTAAGTTGGCTGGAGTGGGCATCAATTCAAAATTGGATTCATCACTGAAGAGAACCTTAGCCCAATCATCAACAGTCCAATCCTTGTGGTCTCGAGCAAAGAGTAACCGGGCCTTCCTCTGCCTTTCATTGATGAAGGGCTTCTTGCGTGCTCTGTGTGACTTCAAACCAGCTTCAACAAGTCGGTTTGAACTGTCCTTGCTGAACAAGTCACATTTCTCGACAGTGCCCACTCATTTTTAAGGTCCCTGGAGGTCTGGCGATTCCTGACACAGGAGCGGATGAGTGCAGTCATCTCGTGGGGTAGAAAGAGCGTTTCCTGCCACGGCCAGGTAGCAATTTGGTAGTGCCATGTTCAGCTTGTTTTTTTTGTTGTAATGAACGGCTGTCTTGGAGATCTTCAGTTTTTCGCTACCTGTCTCTCACTCATGCCAATTTCCAGCAGTGCCAAGATGGCTGCCTTTGTGGCTTCACATAATTCTTTTGTTTTAGGCATTATGTGAGAGCTGACAACTTCTGAGTTGTGCTACGGCTTGAATGTAAGCAGGAAACCACTCTAGGCCTTTGCATGTGCAGTGCTGCTTGTGACATGAAATGGCCTCTTATATACCCTGGGAATCAATTAAGCTTAAGAATGTCAAATAGGACATAAAGTATTATGTGACCAGCTGCATTTTTTGTTGTGTTCATTGTATTATACGTTTGGTGGTACCAGATATTAGAATGAACAAGAAATTGAAGAAAACAAGGGTGGTCTAATAATTTTTTCCATGACTGTATATATATATATATATATATATATACATATATATATATATATATATATATATATATATATATATATATACATATATATATATATATATATATATACATATATATATATATATAGATATATAGATATATAGATATATATACACACATAGATAGATAGATAGATAGATAGATAGATAGATAGATAGATAGATAGATAGATAGATAGATAGATAGATAGATAGATAGTAAAGTAAAAGAGATGTTTGTTTACCAGGCTGCGTTTGGTGTTCCTACAGTCAACAACAGCTAAGTTAGTTACTACAGTTCTGATATTCATTACCTATTTATGAATATACTTTTCTATATAAAAGCCATATGATTGAATTTAAACATATTTATCTCACGTAGAGCTGTATTATAACTAGAAGATATGTCTGATCATCAGGCTGCCACTACAGTCAACAATAGTGAAGTTATTGCAGTTTTTAAAGTCATTACCTATTAATACAGTTGTGCCCAAAAGTTTACACCCCCCAGCAGAATTTCTGATTTTTTGGCCTTTTCTCAGAAAATATGAATGATAACACAAAAACTTTTCTGTCACTCATGGTTAGTGGTTGGGTGAAGACATTTATTGAAGAAAAGATTAGTTTACTCTTTTTAAATCATAATGACAACAGAAACTTCAAAAATGACCCTGTTCAAAAGTTTACACCCCCCAGTTTTTAATACCGTGTATTTCCCCCTTTAACATCAATAACAGCTTGAAGTCTTTTGTGGTAGTTGTGGATGAGGGTCTTTATTTTCTCAGATGGTAAAACTGCCCATTCTACTTGGCAAAAAGTAAATTCTTGGGCTGTCTTGCATGAACTGCACATTTGAGATCTCCCCAGAGTGGCTGAATGACATTGAGGTCAGGAGACTGAGATGGCCACTTTAAAACCTTCACTTTATTCTGCTGTAGCCAATGGCAGGTTGATTAGGCCTTGTGTTTTGGATCATTGTCATGTTGGAACGTCCAAGAACGTCCCATGTGCAGCTTCTGGACCGATGACTGTAAATTTTCCTCCAGTATTTTCTGATAGCATGCTTCATTCATCCTTCCATTAATTTTGACCAATTTTCCTGTGCCTTTGTAGCTCACACATCCCCAAAACATCAGTGATCCACCTCCGTGTTTCACAGTAGGAATGGTGTACCTTTCATCATGGGCCTTGTTGACTCCTCTCCAAATGTAATGTTTATGGTTGTGGCCAAAAAGTTCAATTTTGGTCTCATCACTCCAAATGTCTTTGTTCCAGAAGTTTTGAGGCTTGTCTCTGTGCTGTTTGGATTGTAAACGGGATATTTTGTGGCATTTGTGTAGAAAAGTCTTTCTTCTGGCGACCCGACCATGCAGCCCATGTTTCTTCAAGAGTCTCCTTATTGTGGATCTTTAAACATCCACCCCAATTTTTTTCAGAGAGTCCTGTATTTCAGCTGAAGTTATTTGAGGGTTTTTCTTTGTGTCTCGTACAATTTTCCTTGCAGTTGGAGCTGAAATTTTTGTTGGTCTGCCTGACCGTGGTTTGATTTCAACAGAATCCCTCTCTCTCCCCTTCTTCATTAGAGTTTTAACAGTGCTTCTTGGCATCCTCAGTTCCTTAGATATCTTTTTAAATCCTTTTCCTGTTTTATACAGTTGAAATATCTTTTCTCACAGATCCTTTGACAATTCTTTTGCTTTACCTATGATGCAGAAACCAGAAATTTCAACGTAGCACTGAGTGAAAGATGCATGTGTCTGTCAGGAGCTCAGAAACTCACTGAGCTTTCATACACACACTGATTACAAGCTAATAGATCACAGAGAGGATGGTTACCTTTAGTAGACATTCAAACCCATTTGTGTCAAATTTTGTGCATGTTATCAGGCCAAAACTGCCAGGGGGTGTAAACTTTTGAACAGGGTCATTTTTGAAGTTTCTGTTGTCATTATGATTTAAAAAGAGCAAACTAATCTTTTTTTCAATAAATGTCTTCACCCAACCACTAACCATGAGTGACAGAAAGGTTTTTGTGTTATCATTCAAATTTTCTGAGAAAAGGCCAAAAAATCAGAAATTCTGCTGGGGGGTGTAAACTTTTGGGCACAACTGTATATACACAGTACAGTATGTCAATAATAATAATAAAAAAAACAAGTGACATTAAAACTGTTTCTTAAATAACCTAAATCTTAAGAAACTATGACATGTACTATGAACAACCTATGGTCATTTATGTGTGCTGTGATTATGAAGACGTTATATGTCCTTATTAAGTTACTGAATTTCCATTCACACTATTACTCCAATTTGGTAATTTGCCATCGGTCCCTAAACTGCCGAGCCAGCCATCACCGGCAGCTCATTGAGAAAAGGTGAAGCTTTCTGGCTCAAAGGAGGCGCGTTTGGATGAAAACGAGGTTTTAGCTCACAGCCTTTGTCACACTGATTAAAATGAATGGTCGGGTTTGGAGCTACGTTGATTAATTGACCTGAAATATGAGTTTATCTCAAATTTTCGAGTTTATAAAGTCGCAAATTTGCAACTTTATAAAGTCACAAATGTACGACTTTATTACGTCATAAAAATGTGACTTTATAAACTCAAAAATTTCGAGTTTTTTCTCTAAGATTTTCGAGTTTTCATTTATATTTTTTATTTCTTCGAGTGGACCCAATATAACCTTGCATAGCAGATGGGGATCTGCCTGATTCCGTTCCTGAAATACTTGTGAAATATTTCCGTGGCGGACATATGAAACTATCCATCTGGCGTGTCAGGTTAGACCTACTATGCCATCGTATAATTATTTTTGTTTTTAGGAGTATTTTTTTTCTGTTTTCAGATGACTTTTTTTTCCCTGTTTTTAGGAGTAATTTTTTTCCTGAAGTATCGAGCTACTTCAAAATCCCGCGGGAACCTCCAAACTGCAGACGATTCCCGTGGATGTGTGGCGGCTCCTGTGTCCTGCACGGATCAGAGATCCTGTCCGTACCTTGGCACAACACCGGCACATTGTGACTCTTAGACATCAGCTTATTTGATTGTTATGACTTTACCCCTTTTTATGAAACATTTGCACAAAGCGGGAGGTTATTCGGGGGTTTGAAATGTGTATGTGTGATGCACATGGGACTTTGGTTCCCTCTTTCACCGTGAATCACACTTGGGGGGCTGAAGACTGCAATGATACGTTTTTCCCATGGTTTTTCCTCCCTTGTTTTCTCGTCCTCCCTCTCAAAGTCTTCCGCATTGGAATCCACATCGGCCTATAATTGGCTGACGCCTCGTTTGCGCTGCTGCTCATTTGCATAAAGTTGAGCTTCTCCCAACTTCAGCTCATCGCTCGCAATGCTTCCATCGCGCCGCTCGTGACGTTCGCAACACGCCGCTTGTGATCACTGTCGCCTCCATCGCCCCTTGACGCCAGCGATCATAGAAAATGAATGGCAGGTGGACGTTCAGGCCGCTTCTGGTGTGAATGTACAGTAAGACTTTTTAAAGGATTTGTTAATACTTCCATTTCTGCGAATAACTCAAGAAGCTCTCCACAGATACTGATAACATTCTCAGGGACTCTTTATCATCACACAAGAGAGCTGTGGTTTAATTTTGGTGGTGATATAATGTATGCTTTGGTAGGGCAAAGGCTTCTAGATTACTACACAGCACTGGTCCTGTCTGTCTCTGTGGATTACAACACATAGCAGGAACAAAACGGACAAATCTGACATCATCTGTCTTCATGTGGGGCTCTCTCTGTGTTTCAATACCAGGAACATGGTGTAGCTCCAATACCAAGGGCTGTAGGAGAAGCTGGAGAAACTGTGGGGAGTGAAGACCACAGTGGTCCCCATGGTAGAAGGAACTCTTGTGGCTGTGACCCCCAAACTGGGAAGTGGGTAGGTAGCTCCAGCAGGTCTCACAACATCAGGGATCTTTGTCCAGAAGAGTCAGTCCTAGGAAAGGCAAAACTCCAGTGCCTCTGGTCAAAGATCCACAGTTGAAAGAGAGCACAAGACCGCTTTTAAGGGCGAGTGGGGGATAAATAAGGCGTTGTTGCCAAGATCTTTAGTCATGATTTACCAGAAACTAGTTGTGCAGAACTGGCGAGGGGAGGAGGTGGTGCAAAAAAGGTGTCATGGCTCTAGGTGGAAGCAACAGAAAATCTAGAAAACTTTGCCTGATCAAAGCAAACATTTTAAGATATCTGAGGCTGGGACTGTCAACATCAGCACAGATTCTATTGAGGCAGACATTGAATGATCTACAGAATTCAGCATCTGCATTTGGGTTTTCATTCAGTTATCTTTAAATCATCCAAACTTCAGGCACATTGTTGGAAAATTCACAAATCCTGTTCAAATTTGGGGACTTATGAAAGACCTTTGGCTGTTTTGGTGGCAAATTAGGCCTTGGTTAGTGCATGAGCAAATAAAACAAGGTGGTGATTATTAACTATTTCCCTTTAAATACACTATGTTATCCATGTAAAGGATATCCCACTGATGTCTGTCCTGTGCCTTTCCAGATTTGGCCACCACTTCCGACACTTGATTCAGAGCTGTTCTGCAGGGCGTCACAGAAGGAGAGGCTCTTCACATGGAGGTTTAACAGGCACAAGAAGGGTTGCAACATTTGAGCACAATTTGCATTAAAAAAGACTTCAGCACAAAACAAAACCCCTGCTTGACACTCAGTTTCCAAAATCACTTTTTTCCCGTCAGTGTGCTGAATGAAAGTCGTGAAGAAGAGACAGACTGATTGACATTGACAAGAACCTCGATTTTGAATTTAAGAGAATATTTAATGAGTGCTATTCCGCGGTTGTTACCAGTGTTGACAATAAAAAGGTCAATATGAGCTCAGCAAGAGGAATAAAAACTGTTTAAAGAATTACAGAGAGCAAAACATGTAATATTTTGTATCGATAAAGAAAGATTAATCCTGATCAACAGCAGAAATCAATACAAGATGAGCATGGAGTGTGCAAAAACTGAAGAAACTCTTATGTTGTACATAAATGATGACTTTGTTTATGAACTGAATTATTTATAACAGCTGAGAGCTCCCCATCGACTTTGCTTAAACAAATGTCCTGCATATTTTATTGTTACAGCATATTCAAACTTTAAATATGCATTATTTTTATTATGAAAATGGTGTTTTAGCTCCTTAGAAAAATGTTGATTTAATTTAAGAGAAAAACACAACATTCATTAAAAGAAACTTTAGAAATGTATCTGCTATAGGGAACAGCAGGAAATAAATGATATACGTTACATCTTAATTAATCTCAAAGCAGCCCCACTGCACATTCTTTTTTTTTTAAAGATTATAAATCAAGAATGGATCTGCATCCATATGGTCAGAGAAAAGGTCAGTTATTAATCAGCCTGACCGTAAAGCTCATGTTTGTCTTCTGTATGTTGGGAGATAGATGGGTGGTCAGAAGGTGGACTTATTGACCTTGTTGTCATGGTGTTTCTGCGGCTGAGACCAGTGGTGTAAAAAGTCCTTGAAACACATACTTGAGTAAAAGTAAAGATATCTTATATAAAATATACTCAACTAAAAGTGAAAGTCACTCATTAAAAAATCACTTAAGTAAAAGTCTTAAAGTAGCTACTATTAAATGTACTTAAGTATTAAAAGTAAAAGCACAAACAAAGAGAACAGGTACAAATTTTTGTTGCTCTTCCAAGCTTTATTAAAGCTAGGGTCGGCGATTTTGGAAAACTAGCATGAATTTGAAAGTAGTATCTCCTCAGGGCTCCGCCAAATGAAAGGTAAGCATTCTCCCGTGGACTCTGATACGTATGAGCTCGGCTGCACGCACCCACTTTTTAAATTTACAGCACTATTTTAACTAAGATATCCCAGACTGAATAAATATCGAATTGAATCGTGAATCGAATTGATTTGAGACCTTGTAATATCGAATCGATTCGATCCAGAAAATCTGAATCAATACCCAGCCCTACTCAAAGCTGGAATAAGTTAATGAGGTTTGCTGTAGTAACAGAGTTTGACCGACATAACTCCACCAAGGAGTTTGTTAGTTTGTGGACAAGATTACAGAAAAAGTAATCAATGGATTTGGATGATATTTCAAGAGAATATTGGTCATGACACAAGGGAGATGTTATATTTTGGTTAGGGATGGGAATTGATATTTATGTTGGAATGCTGAGTCAGCATTTCAACATATTGTTCTTCCTAAAATTTATTCTTCTTTTTCTTTTTCTTATTCTTATTCTTATTCCTTCAGATTTTGGCACCTTTCTCAGGCTTCAAATTTGCACAGATTTTCACAGAAAAAAATTGACATATGCAGCATGTTCAGGAGAAGTGCGCTTGTATTTTTCACAGCTTTAACAGTTATACTTTTTACAGTAAAAACTAATTTCTGCATGTATTTTTACATTGAAATCAATGGGACATTTTCGCAGGTCTGCTGAAAACTTCAGCAACTTTGAAGCTCCACAGATTGGGCATGCTTCCACCTCCAGACTTCATTCATGCTTTAAAAGCTGAATTGACTTCTCAACTATTTTTACATATCTTCAGCTTTTTGCTGGCTTCTACAGTTTTTTAAATATGATTTTTTAAGCAACACCAACTTTTGAGGAGATCTGTGTGTGTTCAGACTTCAGACCGAAGCCCCGGACAGCCGAGTGCTGCAGTTTAAAACGCGTTTTTAACTCGTCACTGTGTTAACATTTTGAACAGTACAGATATGAGAATTATATTTCACGTTTTAGCAGGTTCTTGGGATGCTCACGGTGCAATCCTTTTCCTGATATCTACTCCGGTTTAGACACAGCGAGCGTTCATTTACCCGGAAGTACCGAGTGTCATTAGAATGCTCTATGAGACAAACAGGTGAAATACCGTGCTTTCCAAAGTTTAGCAATTTAGCCCTGTGGTTGAAAGATTAGAGCAGCAGACTGTGGAGCAAGAGACCCGGGTTCAAATCCACGCTAAGGCAGATGTGCTTTTTTTTCCATCTAGTACAGATTCTTCATTACAATAGCGTAATCATGCTTGTCTTTACACTCTCAACCTTACTTTGGACGTATTACACTGACAGGCCACTTTATTAGGTGCATCTACAAATATCAACACATTTAACCATCTTACAAAACAGTCATTCATTTTCTGCTTTCTTTCACAACTGCAAACAGTTTTTAGTGCACTTTTCACTATCTGCTACAGTTTCTGAGATATGAGCTTCGTTGAAGCTGCATCAACTTTTGCACTTTTCTTTGAAGTTAGAGCGTGGTCACATGACCTGCACACCTGAGCTCCAGTATCTATAATTTTCTGCAAACATATTTAAAGCTCACACATTTGCAGCCCTGATTTACTGATTAAAACTATTCATGTCACATTTTCAACTTTCTTTGCATTACTTTTAGCAATTTCATTTCACAGTTTCAGCAGTCACACTCAGCATTTCAACGCATTTCCTGCATGGAAATGCAAATTCTCTAGTTATAATTATTTTCATCACAGTTTTCATCAACAAACTAAAATCCACTTCAGCAGTAAGATAGCATTTCCATCACAGCTCCCTCAGAAGTGTCCCTCTAGTTAAAATGGCCCACATTAAAAAAGACAGAAATGTTCAGTAAAACCAAAGTCAGTGTCTCACTGCAGTCCACATGTTAAAACACATCTAAAGCCCGCTTTTTGTTCTGAGGTGAATGGGTGACCTGTTGGGTGACTGATTAACTTTGAAAAGAGTTTGATTGATTGTCTACATGTATGTTGAAATCCCCTAAAATGATCTCTGTGTTGTATTTTAAATGGAAGGCTGATCGTAGTTTGGCAAATTCTGATTAGAGGTGCAATATTTGGGCTTGTCTGAAAAGGGTAAAACAACACAACGGTATTCAAATGAGTTATAACCACCAAATAAAATCTCGCAGTGAAGTTAAGAGAACAGTTTCTGTTCCTCCACTTCTACAGTCTTTATTAATGAATTAAAAAAATAATTAGCCTGTCTGCTACAGGTTAGGAGGAGGTGGGGCTGTCTGCTGCAGGTGAGGAGGAGGTGGGGCAGTCTGCTGCAGGTGAGGAGGAGGTGGGGCAGTCTGCTGCAGGTGAGGAGGAGGCGGGGCAGTCTGCTGCAGGTGAGGAGGAGGTGGGGCAGTCTGCTGCAGGTGAGGAGGAGACGGGGCAGTCTGCTGCAGGTGAGGAGGAGGCGGGCCATCTGCTTCAGGTGAAGAGGAGGCCAGGTTTTTTTTCTGCAGGGTAGGAGGAGTCAGGGCCACCTGCTGCAGGTGAGTAGGAGGTGAGGCCGTCTGCTGCAGATGAGTAGGAGGCGGGGCCGTCTGCTGCAGGTGAGGAGGAGGAGGGGCCGTCTGCTGCAGGTGAGGAGGAGGAGGGGCTGTCTGTTGCAGATGAGGAGTAGGCGGGGCAGTCTGCTGCAGGTGAGGAGGAGGCGGGCCATCTGCTTCAGGTGAAGAGGAGGCCAGGTTTTTTTTCTGCAGGGTAGGAGGAGTCGGGGCCATCTGCTGCAGGTGAGGAGGAGGAGGGGCAGTCTGCTGCAGGTGAGGAGGAGGAGGGGCCGTCTGCTGCAGGTGAGGAGGAGGAGGGGCCGTCTGCTGCAGGTGAGGAGGAGGAGGGGCCGTCTGCTGCAGGTGAGGAGGAGGAGGGGCCATCTGCTGCAGGTGAGGAGGAGGAGGGGCAGTCTGCTGCAGGTGAGGAGGAGGAGGGGCCGTCTGCTGCAGGTGAGGAGGAGGAGGGGCTTTCTGCTGCAGGTGAGTAGGAGGCGAGGCCGTCTGGTGCAGGTGAGGAGGAGTCAGATGGTTCAGAAACACAGACTCTGTGTTAAAGTGTTGATGTGGAACAGCATTCTTAGAACAGAACTGTAGTAGATGACAGCTTGTGCACTGATGATCAAAGACCGGTTTTCACCACTTTGCCCCCAAACAGTCAGGAGCAGCAGGAGGGAGGTGAGGAGTCACAGCCCTGGGTGGCCACTTTATGAGATACACCTCACTGGTCATAGATCCACCAAAGTGCTGGAATCATCCCTCAGTTTTTGGGTCTTTGAGTTACTGTTGCCTTTGTATCACCACTCCGACCTTTCACCTCTGATCCCTGCCCCTGCAGACCAGCCGTGGTCAGAAAATCTCTGATGCTCTGTTTGAACTTGAGTCTACAGGACTAAATGCATTGTGTTACTGCCATGTGTTTTCTGATTGCCTTTTTGATGGTTGTTGCTGATGAAGTGTGCATTGCTTTGGCTGTTTTCCAAAGGCTGTGTGGCACAGAGCCGGTTTCAGGACTGACACACCTGAGCCAGTGTTTGTGCTCAGGAGACACCTGACACCTGGGTCACATGGTCCATGATTCATCCTGAGGGCAGAGAGATCCAACGCAGCAAACTCACCTGTGAGGCTCCAACCTGGACCAGCAGGGATAACTCACCTGTGAGGCTCCAGCCTGGACCAGCAGGGAAAACAAACCTGTGAGGCTCCAACCTGGACCAGCATGGCAAACTCACCTGTGAGGCTCCAGCCTGGACCAGCAGGGAAAACTCACCTGTGAGGCTCCAGCCTGGACCAGCAGAGTAAACTCACCTGTGAGGCTCCAGCCTGGACCAGCAGGGAAAACTCACCTGTGAGGCTCCGGCCTGGACCAGCAGAGCAAACTCACCTGTGAGGCTCCAGCCTGGACCAGCAGGGAAAACTCACCTGTGAGGCTCCAACCTGGACCAGCATGGCAAACTCACCTGTGAGGCTCCGGCCTGGACCAGCATGGCAAACTCACCTGTGAGGCTCCGACCTGGACCAGCAGGGAAAACTCACCTGTGAGGCTCCGACCTGGACCAGCAGAGCAAACTCACCTGTGAGGCTCCAGCCTGGACCAGCATGGCAAACTCACCTGTGAGGCTCCGGCCTGGACCAGCATGGCAAACTCACCTGTGAGGCTCCGGCCTGGACCAGCAGGGAAAACAAACCTGTGAGGCTCCAACCTGGACCAGCAGAGCAAACTCACCTGTGAGGCTCCAGCCTGGACCAGCAGGGAAAACTCACCTGTGAGGCTCCAACCTGGACCAGCATGGCAAACTCATCTGTGAGGCTCCGGCCTGGACCAGCATGGCAAACTCACCTGTGAGGCTCCGACCTGGACCAGCAGGGAAAACTCACCTGTGAGGCTCCAGCCTGGACCAGCATGGCAAACTCACCTGTGAGGCTCCAGCCTGGACCAGCAGGGCAAACTCACCTGTGAGGCTCCAGCCTGGACCAGCAGGGAAAACTCACCTGTGAGGCTCCAGCCTGGACCAGCATGGCAAACTCACCTGTGAGGCTCCAGCCTGGACCAGCAGGAAAAACTCACCTGTGAGGCTCCAACCTGAACCAGCATGGCAAACTCACCTGTGAGGCTCCAGCCTGGACCAGCAGGGAAAACTCACCTGTGAGGCTCCAGCCTGGACCAGCATGGCAAACTCACCTGTGAGGCTCCAGCCTGGACCAGCAGGGAAAACTCACCTGTGAGGCTCCAGCCTGGACCAGCAGGAAAAACTCACCTGTGAGGCTCCAACCTGGACCAGCATGGCAAACTCACCTGTGAGGCTCCAGCCTGGACCAGCAGGGAAAACTCACCTGTGAGGCTCCAGCCTGGACCAGCAGGGAAAACTCACCTGTGAGGCTCCAACCTGGACCAGCAGGGAAAACTCACCTGTGAGGCTCCGGCCTGGACCAGCAGGGAAAACTCACCTGTGAGGCTCCAGCCTGGACCAGCAGGGAAAACAAACCTGTGAGGCTCCAACCTGGACCAGCATGGCAAACTCACCTGTGAGGCTCCAGCCTGGACCAGCAGGGAAAACTCACCTGTGAGGCTCCGACCTGGACCAGCAGAGTAAACTCACCTGTGAGGCTCCAGCCTGGACCAGCAGAGCAAACTCACCTGTGAGCCTCCGACCTGGACCAGCAGGGAAAACTCACCTGTGAGGCTCCGATCTGGACCAGCAGGGAAAACTCACCTGTGAGGCTCCGATCTGGACCAGCAGAGCAAACTCACCTGTGAGGCTCCAACCTGGACCAGCATGGCAAACTCACCTGTGAGGCTCCAACCTGGACC
The DNA here is from genome assembly GCA_036419115.1 of Scarus forsteni. Taxonomy (NCBI): domain Eukaryota; kingdom Metazoa; phylum Chordata; class Actinopteri; order Labriformes; family Labridae; genus Scarus; species Scarus forsteni. The sequence goes on from JAZDUH010000115.1 coordinate 49,439, forward strand.
AGCATGGCAAACTCACCTGTGAGGCTCCGACCTGGACCAGCAGGGAAAACTCACCTGTGAGGCTCCGACCTGGACCAGCAGGGAAAACTCACCTGTGAGGCTCCAGCCTGGACCAGCAGGGAAAACTCACCTGTGAGGCTCCAGCCTGGACCAGCATGGCAAACTCACCTTTGAGGCTCCAGCCTGGACCAGCATGGCAAACTCACCTTTGAGGCTCCGACCTGGACCAGCAGGGAAAACTCACCTGTGAGGCTCCAGCCTGGACCAGCATGGCAAACTCACCTTTGAGGCTCTGGCCTGGACCAGCAGGGAAAACTCACCTGTGAGGCTCCAGCCTGGACCAGCAGGGAAAACTCACCTGTGAGGCTCCAACCTGGACCAGCAGAGCAAACTCACCTGTGAGGCTCCAGCCTGGACCAGCAGGGAAAACTCACCTGTGAGGCTCCGACCTGGACCAGCAGGGAAAACTCACCTGTGAGGCTCCAGCCTGGACCAGCAGGGAAAACTCACCTGTGAGGCTCCGACCTGGACCAGCATGGCAAACTCACCTGTGAGGCTCCGACCTGGACCAGCATGGCAAACTCACCTGTGAGGCTCCGACCTGGACCAGCAGGGAAAACTCACCTGTGAGGCTCCAGCCTGGACGAGCAGGGAAAACTCACCTGTGAGCCTCCGACCTGGACCAGCATGGCAAACTCACCTGTGAGGCTCCGATCTGGACCAGCAGGGAAAACTCACCTGTGAGGCTCCGACCTGGACCAGCAGAGCAAACTCACCTGTGAGGCTCCAGCCTGGACCAGCAGGGAAAACTCACCTGTGAGGCTCCAACCTGGACCAGCATGGCAAACTCACCTGTGAGGCTCCGGCCTGGACCAGCATGGCAAACTCACCTGTGAGGCTCCGACCTGGACCAGCAGGGCAAACTCACCTGTGAGGCTCCGGCCTGGACCAGCATGGCAAACTCACCTGTGAGGCTCCGGCCTGGACCAGCAGGGAAAACTCACCTGTGAGGCTCCGACCTGGACCAGCAGGGAAAACTCACCTGTGAGGCTCCGACCTGGACCAGCAGGGAAAACTCACCTGTGAGGCTCCGACCTGGACCAGCAGGGAAAACTCACCTGTGAGGCTCCGACCTGGACCAGCAGGGAAAACTCACCTGTGAGGCTCCGACCTGGACCAGCAGGGAAAACTCACCTGTGAGGCTCCGACCTGGACCAGCAGGGAAAACTCACCTGTGAGGCTCCAGCCTGGACCAGCAGGGAAAACTCACCTGTGAGGCTCCAGCCTGGACCAGCATGGCAAACTCACCTTTGAGGCTCCAGCCTGGACCAGCATGGCAAACTCAGCTTTGAGGCTCTGGCCTGGACCAGCAGAGTAAACCCAAAAAAGTGAAGTAGCACGCTGGGTGAACTGAAAATAAAGTATGCAATACAAAGACTGGACAGGGACTAGACTGACCTGCTGCAGTCCACGCTTGTCTCCACCAAACAGGGACTAGACTGACCTGCTGCAGTCCACACCTGTCTCCAACGAACAGGGACTAGACTGACCTGCTGCAATCCAAGCCTGTCTCCAACGAACAGGGTCTAGACTGACCTGCTGCAGTCCACTCCTGTCTCCGCTGAACAGGGACTAGACTGACCTGCTGCAGTCCACGCCTGTCTCCGCTGAGCAGGGACTAGACTGACCTGCTGCAGTCCACGCCTGTCTCCGCTGAGCAGGGACTAGACTGACCTGCTGCAGTCCACGCCTGACTCCACTGAGCAGGGACTAGACTGACCTGCTGCAGTCCACGCCTGTCTCCGCTGAGCATGGACTAGACTGACCTGCTGCAGTCCACGCCTGTCTCCACTGAGCAGGGACTAGACTGACCTGCTGCAGTCCACAGTCAGCGGTCTAACTGAATGTTAAGGTGAAGTCACAGCAGTCAACACACAGGTGTCTCATTCAAAATAAACGACACTAAAGTTTGAACAGTCATTTTCTCTCCTTCCTGGTGTGTTTAATTTAACACAGGTTGTAAAGATTTGCACATCAGTCCTTGTTCAGTTTTACTCTACTCTCACCCACGTCCCAACTTCTGTGGCGTTTGTTTCAGGTTATTTATCCAGAGGCTCCTCCCCCACAGCAGCCTCACACACACCGCCTCTCTATTTGCATGAGATGGCTCCATAGTGATGCTGTGTAAACACACACAGTTTGGAGATGGGCTGGGGAGCTGTTTGTGTGTGTACGTGCTGAAGTTAAGGTGTGGCTGCAGGTGAGCACACACACACAAACACACTCACTCAGTCACCTACTGCCAGCCGACACGGAGGAGCAGGTAAGGTTCCCTCTCTCACTATCTTTGAATTCCAACTTAAATCCTTCAGACTTTATTTTAGGTTAGTAGATGAATCCAGAGCGTAGACCGACAGGCTGTGTGTGGATGACCTTCAACTCTCACCTGAAGGTCAATGTAAGCAGATACAGGTCCTCCTCCAGAAGGTAACATGAGTCAGTCAGCCTCCAGTCTGGGGGTGTCACCTTAAATCATCCTGAAGATAAAGTTCTTACCTTACAGCAGCAGTCAGACCTTCAGTCAGACCGAGGCTCTGGGGCAGCAGGCTGCTTCGGACCAAGGCAGCCCATTGGCTGTTTCCTGTTTAATGACAACTGATTGGCCAAAATGACAGAAAAGACAACAGATATTTAGTGCAGCTTCAAAAGACATTTTAGCATGAATCATTGGAAAGGACCTGCTAAACCCACACAGACTGAAGACCACCAGAGAGACTGATCCTTTACATCAGGACTGAGGTGTGCCGTCCGATGCTTTGGGCCTGTTCTGTCCCTGATGTTTTCATGGAGATCAAAGCCTTTCTTCATAACGAAGGTCTGTCAGTGTGATCTCCTTCTTGTCAAAGTAAAAACGGGAATCTAGCCTGCCGCCCCATAACATGTGGTCTTCAGTCATTGTCATATAACAGCTGAAGACCAAACAGCATGGCCACTTGTTGAAGGGATGGACATTTCTATTTGATGTGGTGGTTGGGTTGGTTCAAACAAAGAGTTCAGAGGTTTTAATCCAGCTCCAGAGTGGCAGATGTGTGTGAATTAAAGTTATTTTTATTTCCATAGACTTAAAAATGCTTCAAATCATCCTGTCAGAGGTTAAAACTGTCTGGTCAATATAACGTCCACATCCCCAGAGTGTAGTGATACTGATTATTGAGGCTTGCCTGTCCATCTGAGAGCCTATTGGTCAGTCCACTGAATCACAGAGCTATTATGGGTCTGGTCCTCGGTGATGGACCTGATATGTGGTCTGGCCCTCTGTGATGTACCTGACATGTGGTCTGGCCCTTGGTGATGGACCTGACATGTGGTCTGGCCCTCGGTGATTGACCTGACATGTGGTCTGTCCCCTTATGAGCCAGTCTGCAGCCTCAGATCCTCCTGGTCTCAGACTTAAGGGGGGTCCAGCTGCTTCACTTTGTGTCAGTCTCTGAGATTAAGCATGTTTTCAGTTTTTAAAAGTCACTTTGAAGTTTTGCCTCGGTCGAACATTTTTATTATTGCTGGATGTTATTTTTGATTTTAGTTTCTTATCTGTGTTACTTAGCATCTTCTGTTTGTTTTTTTTTCATTCTCAGTCTCAGTCCCTTCTTGGTGAAGCACTTCATGGACATTTGTTGTAAAGGTAATAAAGATTTTATCATCACCGTTGGTATGCTCAGTTTGAAGCCTGTCCCAAATCTCTGATTGTGTGTTCCTGTCAGGAAACCTGGAGAAAGATGAACTGGGCTTTTCTGGAGAATGTGCTCAGTGGGGTAAATAAGTACTCCACTGTGATCGGACGGATCTGGCTCTCCGTGGTCTTCCTCTTCAGGATCCTCGTGTACGTGGCAGCAGCCGAGCAGGTGTGGAAGGATGAGCAGAAGGACTTTATCTGCAACACCCGTCAGCCCGGCTGTGAGAACGCCTGCTTCGACCATTTCTTCCCCATCTCCCAAGTTCGACTGTGGGCCCTGCAGCTCATCATGGTGTCCACGCCATCCTTGCTGGTAGCGCTGCACGTGGCATACAGAGAGCACCGGGAGGCCAAGTACAAGAAGAAGCTGTACAAAGACAAAGGGAGTATCGACGGAGGTTTGTTCTGCACCTACACCATCAGCCTGCTCTTCAAAACTGCCTTTGAGGCGGGGTCTCTGCTCGTCTTCTACTTCGTTTACAATGGTTTTGAGGTTCCCATCATGCTCCAGTGCAGCGAGAGTCCTTGCCCTAACACCGTGGACTGCTTCATTGCCAAGGCCACAGAGAAGAAGATCTTCCTCTACATCATGGGCTGCACGTCCATCCTGTGCGTCTCTCTGAACATCCTGGAACTCCTGTACATTTCCTGGAAGCAGGTGTGGAAGTGTTTCACCAGGAGGTACGTCCCGGTGGAGGAGAAGGCATCCCACCACAGCCGACCATCTGTTTCTATTGTCAACAAGTTTGTGTCTGCTGATCCCCCGTCTGTGAGTGCTGATCCTACCGTGAAGACCGAGGACGGCAGCACACAGCAGGTGCACACAGCTGAGATCCAGACTGTCCAGTCCTGAAGGGATCGGGTTCCCCTTCTGAGAAAAGACATGGACAATGATTGTGACCCTGGACCCTGTTTGTGGTCTGTACCAGCGTGTGTGTAGAGGGTCTGACTATACTCCAGTCACAGCATTTACACTCTGGATTAACAATCAGAGCTCCCCTTCACCCAACCAGCAGCCCGTTTACCTAATGAGTTGGATACACCATGTCGGTCTGGTCGACTTAGAACATCATGAGGGGGAAAGCTGTTAAGGCCCACTGCTGGCCTCTTCTGCATGCTGTGTGCACTGAATCCACCCGTATTATGAATGAATAAAAGGGCCAGCAGTACCCCTTTGGCAGAGGATAGACGTAACTTCTAAAAAATCCCCGTCCTATGGTTAGATTTCATGTCTAATTTCATCTGAATAGCTTTGTTCACTGACATGACCTGCAGTCTATTCCATGGCCACCAGGAGTCAAACAACAAACGATGACATCTGTTTGGGCTTTAAGCACTTAAGAGTAAAGGTCCTACATTTTGCCCTAAAGGGCTAGTTTGTGTTTTTTGAAGTGAGTTAGCCAGAGGTCCATGGATCTAGTAAATCAGATGCTTTAAATGTGGACATGAGGACTCTCCTCTGCAGAGTCACAGCATTATGTTTGAAGGAAAGTAAAGAGCTCTGCTGAAGGTCCAGGAGGAGCTGGGTCCCTTAGGGCCTGATCTACTAAGATCCAAAATAACAGATGCTAAATTGTGTGTGCAAACAAAAAATTGCACGTGCCATTAGTGGGCGTGTTGGGGGTGATCTGCTATCACTATTTTGATTGAATTGATATCAGCGCAATTGATAGCAGGAGCACATTTGTGTGGACCGCCCTCTTTAAAGAGGATTTTTCGTGTGCTCCTGGCGGTCACCATGGACAGTTTCTGAGAGCAGAGAGGCCGTAAATGTAAAATTAATTTTGAGGAGATTGAGGCAAACACACCTGCTTACCGCAAATGTGTTTGCCTGTTTTCGCCGCATGTCATTTTGAAGGACAGTTTTCCCAAATGCCATATTTCTATCCATCATATTTAATTCTCCCTTTCAGATTGTTCCAGATTGTCACTCTGAGTAACAAACAGAATGCTTTTGGCTATGAAGGTCTTTTTTTTTTTTTTTAAATAGATGTATGGTGCTTTCCAGTTGTAGTTGGAGGTCGGAATTTTCCACTTCCGAGTAGGAAATTTTATCTGGAACGCCCCTGAGTTCGGAATATACTACTAGGAACTCGGGGAAACTTCACCACCGCCGAGTTGACAATCGAAGATGGCAGCCCCAGTGTGAACAGTTATTTAGCTCCTGTAATATTATTTGCACTTCTGACTGGGGTGTGTTGCTCTAGATCAGCTGTATACATAGTATTGTTAGACTTATACTTACAAAAATGCTGCCATAGTGATAATCGCATTCTTCATGTGATATTTGTGAACAACAATGCAGGGCGTGCTAACAACAGCTAACAACAGCCTGGTCCATCTGTTCGTTTTTTTTCCGACTTCAACTGGAACACCGATAAGTCGGAGATGACGTCTCTCCCATTTCGTAGTTCCCAGTTCCGTGGTTAATGAAGCACAGCATAAATGACCCCCTCCGTGATGCAGAGGGTTTACATGTTCATCTTCATGGCACACTGGATCGTCCCTCTTGTTACAGTCCTTCATAATGACTGACAGCCTCTAAGTCTTTCTGTTTTCCATCTAAAATGTAGTCAGTGATGGAAAATTTTGGTTAATGTGACTCCTGTTTGCCTTCATGATCACAGCCTCTCATTCGTAACACTTTGGCCTATTTTGCACCTGCTTTTCAAACGTACTAAATTCAGACGCAAAACACAGCACGCAATCTCTTGCGGGTTTGATAAATCGCATTGTGGGTGCTAAATGATCACATTTGCATCTCCTCCCAGTACTTTGCACATTCTGATGATCTGCATCTATTATATATATTAATGAGGGCAAACATGCTAAATGGACTGCTCTTCTGCTCATCTGACAGACACAGTCCTCAGTGCACCCCGTTAGTAGATCAGATTTGCACGCACTATCAAGTTTGCATGTGTTTTAATAAACGCAGACCTTTAGTAGATCAGGTGGTCCCTCTGTGACAGTGTTGGTCCTCCAGGTCCATCATCTGCTCCACCATGTAACCTGTGACTTGTCCTGCTCCACCTGCTAAACTTCCTCCTCTGTGACTCCGGCTCATAAAGACATCCTCTCTAACCACAGCACACAGTGCATCATCTTAACTCCAGTCAAACTGGGGTCAAAAGCTCTCATTTTACTTCAGAGTTAGACTTTGCTGTGTCCTCTGAGGAGCTGATGGAGGGGGGGTGCATGTTGTCCTTAGTTATCTGAGTCCTTTTAACGTGTAAGTGGGTGACTTGAGGGGTTTGTGGTGGCACCTTGTACTGACATGTATTTGTTCCCATCCACCCCTGAATATCTCCCCCCAGGGACAAAACTGGCACATTTACCAGAGCCATGGGCTCCACTAACCCCACTTTGACACTGTCCCAGTTTCAAAACAACCAACGTGAAGATATTTAGGTGTTTGACGCCACAGCAACAAAATAAAAACAGAGGTCATAAACAGCCAAAACTTTAATTTGTTAAAAATCATAATCAACTATTTAATGCAGTGGCACCAAACAATAGACGTACACTAGTTCATTTTTTATTTATTAACTCCAGACAAAGCTCCACTGTCTGTGTGTAAAGGTCAGCAGCATTTCAAAATACTGAATTCAGAATTCAGAATTTCCAATGATTCCTGTGAGTGCTTGTAATTATGTGTTCACGGTGGCCCTGAAGGCCAATGGGAATAGCATTTATAAAAGCACAAAAACATGAAATAAAACACAAATACATTTCACAAAACACAAAAGCATTTCATAGAACACAACAACACTTCAGAGAACATGAATAATTTCCCACTAACACAAATACTTTTCAAAAACACAAAGACATTTCACAGAACCCCAAAACATTTCAGAAAACATGAAGAATTTCCCAAAACACAAATACATTTCACAAACACAAAAACATTTCAGAGAACACAAAAACATTTCAGAAAACATGAATAATTTCCCAAAACACAAATACATTTCAAAAACACGAAGACATTTCACAAAACCCCAAAACATTTCAGAAAACATAAAGAATTTCCCAAAACACAAATACATTTCACAAACACAAATTCATTTCAGAGAACACAAAAAAATTTCAGAAAACATGAATAATTTCCCAAAACACAAATACATTTCAAAGAACATGAATAATTTCCCACAAACACAAATACATTTCACAAACACAAATACATTTCAGAGAACACAAAACATTTCAGAAAACAGGAATAATTTCCCAAAACACAAATACATTTCACAAACACAAAAGCATTTCAGAGAACACAAAAACATTTCAGAAAACACAAAAAACATTTCAGAGAACACAAAAACATTTCACAAACACAAAAACATTTCAGAGAACACAAAAAATTCCGGAGAACACAAAAACATTTGAGAAAACATGAATAATGTCCCAAAACACATATACATTTCAAAAACACAAAGACATTTCACAAAACACAAAAACATTTCATAAAACATTAAAACATTTCACAAACACAAAAACAATATCAGAAAACATGAATAATGTCCCAAAACACAAATACATTTCAAAAACACAAAGACATTTCAGAGAACACAAAGCATTTCACAAAACACAAAAACATTTCACAAAACTAAAAAAAAAAAATCATAAAACTCAAAAGCAATCTGCAAAAACATTTCTAAAAACACAAGTAATGTCATAAAACACAAAAAAACTTTACAAAACCATTTTCCAAAAAACACAAACATTTCACACAACACAAAAAATTTCACAATATTCAGAAACATTTCAAAAGCAAAAGTTCCTTTTCCATCCTGGGAAAAACTTGAATTTTCTGTTTAGCTGTGACGTAGCAGTTATCCAGTGTAAACAGGAAGTGATGTCAGAGTGGTGCCTGATGTGCTTGAGTTAAGCCAATCAGAGATGAGTAGCATGGCCCCACCCTTTACAAGTTTCTTAAAATGTTTTTCATGATCCATGAAATGTTTTTGTGTTCTGAAATGTTTTGTTTTCTGAAATGTTTTTGTGTTCTGAAATGTTTTGTTTTCTGAAATGTTTTTGTGTTCTGAAATGTCGTGTTCTGAAATGTTTTTGTGTTTTCTGAAATATTTTCTTATTTCTGAAATGTTTTTGTTTTCTGAAATGCTTTGTTTTCTGTAATGTTTTTATGTTCTGAAATGTTTTCGTGTTCTGAAATGTCTGTGTTTTCTGAAATGTTTTTGTGTTTTCTGAAATGTTATTGTGTTATCTGAAATTTTTTGTTATCTGACATTTTTTGCATTCCTGAAATGTTTTAGTTTTCTCTGAACACATCTAAATGAACAGATACAGAAATAAATACTTTATCCATAAACAGATCAGAAGTTCAGCAGCTATAGACTCTGAAGCTCCGGGCTCAGATGGGTTTGGTTGTGAATTTTAGAGGTGGTATCCATATTAATGTAGGCGCTGGATGATATGGTTCATGACTGTCTCCTGGATCCCTCACTGAGGCCAGTATCAGCCGTATTGATGAGAATGGGAAACCTGGGGAGCTTTTTAATAACAGACCTCACACTGCTGTCAAAGGCCCTCTCTGACATTTGGAAACAGTCTTGTCGATCATATCAAAGCGATCAAACTTTGCTTAATCAACAGCAGGAACTTCTGTAATAACATGAGAAGACTTCTGGATATAATCAGCTCTCTGTCAAACAAACTGAACTGTACAGTGGTTAGTCTGGATGCAGAGAAAGCTTCCAAAGGCTCAAATGGACCGAGGCAGTATTTATTGACTGGGTGGAATTATTATACAAAACCCCATTATCTGTTGTCCTGACAAATACCAAGAGATTCCCTTATTTTCACTCTGATCGTAAAATGCAGAAAATACAACTCAAATGAAAATTTCAATACGCTCTCCATGCAGCACCATGTATACCCATATCAGATGCCACTGCATGTGCAGTCCTCTTTCACATGAAGGCCGTGCACACATACCAGGAACACCAACAGCTTCAGCGTCTACAGAGTAACATGTGAGCTGCTTACTGTGCTCACTTAGTTATCCAGACTTAACTATTCACACAGATTTGTTGTTCAGAAAAGAAACTCCTCCGTCTTTGACTCCACTCTCCATTGTTTGTGTAAAGTTTTTCTTCTCCATACGTGTGTTGTAGCAGTGCCTCCTCTCTGCAGACCTACACCACCATCTGACTTGGGTGGTGCACAAAAGTAAATTAGTAGAAAAATGTGAAAAGGTAATATTTTAAGGAGTCTGGGTGGTTGTGAGTGAGGGGCAAGTAAAGAGACGCTGCTGCTAATATACCGAGCAATGATCAGTTCAGCACTGGATTATGGATGCATTGTATATGGAGCTGCATCACAGATAGCATTAGCAAGATTGGATGTTCTGCAGGCTAAGGCACTGAGGGATTGTTGTGGAGCCTTTGGTACCTCTCCAATTTCTGCATTACTTATTGAAATGGGAGAAATGCCCTTGTGGTTAAGGTGTTTAAAGATAGCTTTACTGTACTGGATGAGGATTTGTGGGAGCACTCAAACAGATATAATTAAATTCCTACTGCAAGAGGTGGATTGTGACTTTTTATCTCATAATTTCGACTTTTTATCTCATAATTATGACTTTTTATGTCATAATTATGACTTTTTATCTCATTATTATGACTTTTTTGCATTTTTTTTCCCCTGGCGGAAGTGGTCTTCCATAGGAGACTGTTAGCCTTTTATTGAGCCTTTTATTGTTAGAGTCAATCAGTGGGCCCAGTAGGTGGGAATAAGGCAGGAGATGATAGCTGAACATGTTAAATGGTCATCAATTCCACCATGGCAAATACCTGAGCTTACTGAGCTCTGCTTCCTTAAGAAGAAACTAAGAAAAGAGGGATGTTAAAATGTGTGTGGAGGAATACCTGAGGATAGCAAGAAAGAGTAGGATTATAATATTCCAGGATGGATCCTGGGATCCGAATAGTAGGAAAGCAGGGTTTGGGCTTTTTTTAGAGCAGACTGAGTTGGAGGGTAGCATCAGAGTATCTGATGACACTTCAGTCTTTACAACAGAGCTGTTGGCAATGTTCTGGGCTTTGAAGTGGGTGGAGAGATTAAAGCATAAAGGAGTTATCATGTGCTCTGAAACATGAAGTCACACTCTGCTGGGTTCCAGGGCATGCTGGGGTTGAGGGCAATGTAAAGGCAGACTACTTTGCAAAGGAAAGTTTGAAGAGGGAGATAAGTATTCACAGCCCCTGGAGAGAGCAGAGCTAAAAGGACTGATAAAGGAGGGATTATTAAGGAGAGCAAGAAAACTGGGAGAGAGAGGACTGGGGGAGACATTACTTCACAATCCAACCTAGAGTGAAAAGTAGATGCTGTTCTAATATCAAGCTTCGTAGATCTCTGTAGGTTAAGGCTCGGGCATTTTGGATTAAATCATTATCTGTGCATACCAGGGAAACATGGCACAGGGTAATGTCAGTGTGGGCAACCAGAGAAGTAAAACAATGCAACAGTGATAGAACAGAGAGACGCCGTCTTTTTGCAAGAATGACAGCTAGGAGTGGAGGTTGTATCTCTTTTTCTTTACTCAGCCATAGTGAGAAGCACCATGTGATATCCAAAGTAGTGCTGCAGTGAAACTGGAGTGTAAAACAAGATCTAATCAAACAGAGACCAGTGGAGGGCAGTAATACACCTGCACAAGGGCGTAACCATGGTATAGATATTGGGGGGGTCCAAATGTGAGTCCTTCCCCAGATATTATTTTTTCAAGTGCATTTCCCACAATTTAAAATTTCCATATATTGATAAAGATTTGCTCATCTAGAACATAGTTTTGAGGAATACATTGGCCATTTGAATTAACATTTCAGGAACAGTCTGAAAATTCTCTGACATAGCAGCAAATAGGACGACTTCCAATGAGGAAAACTTTCATACCTAAAGCGTGTTGGTTTAAATATTGTGATTGAAACAATAAGATGTACTATGGACTTTTGAGTAAGTCAAAGTGAATTCACATTTTGTTGATTTGTCTCAAAATAAATTCCTGCACATTTACACTGGAAAGTTTTATGTGAACGAAATCATAGATTAAATAAAAATTAAATGTTAAATCTTGGTGTTAATTGACTACCAGGCAACAAAACACGTAAACAAGTGATGCCTGAGTTCGGCCTGAGTGATATGGTTGAAAAGTCTATCACAATAGTTACGTTTCATATCCAAACTGCTTGATATTGAAAAACATTGACCTCTTATAATGACATGTACTTTTTTAGAATTTATGAAACATAGACAAAAAACGTTTCACTTCTTTAATTTGAACTTAACCACTTTGTCAGGTAATAGTTAACATAACATTACAGACTTACAATTCATTGGCCTGTGCAATCTATTCAAATCCAATACAACTCTGCTATAAATTCATATTTTATAAAGCTCCTGCATTTTCATTTTTTGTTGAAGTTGATACAGATTGATAATACTTCATTTTCTCTATTATATAAAAGTGCTCCTAATATTGTCCACTCAATTCAAATGCATGAGGGGGGCTCTTCTCTGGATGTGTGTGGCTGGTCTTGTGGCTGCTCCCTAACAGGTCAAAACAACATAGAACTGTGTATAAAACAAGTAATAAGTAATCTATTTTAGAAAAAAATAAATAAATGTGTTGGCAGTAACAGCAATGAGTAGGTTAGTTCCCTCTGATGCCCTTTTGTATTGATTAAAAGAATATAATGACTGAATAAATATAAATAATATAATGAATGGATGAATAGTAACTGGTCTACATGACTGCATAGATTTTAAATGAAATAGGCTAACTAAAATTTGCTGTCATCTGAGATCAGTTTTGTCTCACGTGATGCACTCACATACTCATTCCTGTTACCCATTTTCATTCTTCTTACCAAATGTTTTTTTTTCTGATTATTTAATTGTCACTTTAAAAAATAAAGAAAATAAACTGTATTTTTACATTTATATTGGTTCCAACAGCTGTCTGATTGCTTAATGGACTACATGCTCAATCTTTGGATTAAATTTATTTTTTATGTCCTATAAAGGAAAAGTTTTGATTTGCATTCTCAGAAAAATACAACTCTGGTAAAAATAATCATCTTTTGTCTTAATATTAGTATTTTCATAATGTAACCAACCATTTCTTCTAAATTAACTCTTTTTTAAGGGAAAACATTGTATGTGATTGATATTCTTTTAAACATAGATTTAAAATGGCATTTGAGTTTTGGTAACTGCAGAGAAAAAATTGCAATGATAATAAACTTTTAAAAGTTGCAATAAATTAAATAAAGTAGCCTGAGATTGACCAGTACTCATTTTGAATGAGTAAATGTGTATATTACTAAATTCTGAATTGAAATGGAATGAAAAATTAAGTTTAATTTTGAAAAGTTACAACAAGCAGATTGCACTCTTTTGGCGGAATGACCCAAATAATGTTATTACCCTGTTTAGAGACTCATATTATAATGCTTCACCTGTTCATCTTCAGAGCAGGTATCACTGGACTAAAAAAATCATTGGACAAAAAAAATAATGACTGAGCAAAATGATCATTTTAATTTGATGCATTGAATATTCTGATTTTATTGCTGCTAGTGCTGTTTGCTTTAACCTTACCAAGCCTGTTTAAGTGCCAAGTGAAGTATAAAACCATCAAACAATATCTTTCTCTCTAACACACACGCACACCCGCAAACACACACGCACACACCCTCACACACACCCACACGACACGGGGAGGGGGAGGGGGGGCGATAAAAAGAACAGCACGCACTGATGAAACAGTTCAAATGGACCCCTTTTAAAAGTTTCCCCCACCACAAATAAGCCTCCGGTTTTCCATTAAATTCAGTTTGTGATATTACACTGGATCCGCTCCGTGGTCGGGCTGGTTCACAACCATCCTATTTTGCCGGCGATGCGATGCTGAAGTTTTCATGCATGTAATTCAGCGGAGGGCAGATCGAGCAGGACCGGAAGTTGTGCACGGAAACTTCCTAAAAAGGCCCTGTGACTTTCAAAATAAAACAAACTGTCTCAAAACCAGATCGCAGTTAACTTGACTACAAAAATAAACCGACATAATAAGCGGAGCCAGACCAGGAGTCAACAGGTTTGGGGTTTTACAGGCCATTTATGAATGAATAGAGGCTTATCAACGGAGTGGGAAGCGCGGGAACTCCTCAGTCTGTCAGATGATGAACGCAGTGATAAGAGATATTTCTTCACATTTATTACAACATTTGAGCGGTCTTTTTGACCATGACACTACTTTTTGCGTGTCTAGTAGCTTACCTTCTGAAAAAGGCGAATATCCGCCTGTTGGTCCTGCTTCCTTCTTTTTGTCCCAACCTCCATTTGTTCCTGACCCTTAATGACCAACAGTGACAGGTGGACTGAGCGGCGAACAGGTGTTGTGCCAAAATGTGATTTCTGCCAGAAACTGATTTCCGGTCCACGGGAGCGCGCACAGCCGTCAGAGTTGAAAAGCGCAGCTTCTGTGGCTCTGCAGCAGGCTTCATCGGACTCAAAGAACCAGTTTGCTTATGAATATCTGACAATGTTTATTTGTGTTTGCGTTTGATAGCCTCCTGTACGTCTACTTGCCTTATATCGCTGTTCAATGACTAGTTAGTGATTTTAATCTGGCGTGTATTTGCGCGAATAAAGATATGTGTCACTGACGGACCTTATGTTTTTTTTCTGCATCAAAAATACAGTAGATCCCTCAACAGAGTAATTGACCCCAAACAGTGATTTGCACAGTTTAAAAAATGAGTAAAGGGACATTACAATGTAAAAATCAGCTTATTTTTGTCATGCCTCTGATATTGTACACAGATGGATATTTTGCCCCAAAATAAGTAAATATATCAAAGCAGAGTAATATTTACAAAAATTTGACCCCAACCAGTACTTTTTACCACTAAAAAATGAGTAAAACCACATAATGTGAAATCAGCTTATTTTACTTGCCAAAATCTGATTCATGCCTCTGATATTGTACATAGATGGATATTTTGCCCGTAAATGACTAAATATAACGCAGCAGACTAATATTTACAAAAATTTGACCCCAAACAGTACTTTTTACCAATTTAAAAATGAGTAAAACCACATTATAATGTAAAAATCAGCTCATTTTGTTTGCCAAAAATTGATTCATGACTCCCTTTTCTCATTTTTTAAGTGGTAAATAGTAACTGTTGGGGTCAAACCTTGTAAATGTTGCTCTGCTGTGATATATTTAGTCATTTTGGGGCAAAGCATCCATCTGTGTCTAATACCAGAGGCATGAATCAATTTTTGGCAAGCAAAGTAAGCTGATTTTTACATTAAAGTACTTATTGGGGTCAAATCTTGTACTGGTTTTAGTAAAATCTTGAAAATATTACTCTGCTGTGATATATGTACTTATTTTGATGCAAAATATCCATCTATATACAATACCAGCGGCATGAATCAATTTTTGGCAAGCAAAATAAGCTGATTTTTACATTATAATTTGGTTTTACTCATTTTTTTAGTGGTAAAATGTACTGGTTGGGGTCAAATTTTTGTTAATATTATTCTGCTGTGATATATTTACTTATTTTGATGCAAAACATCCATCTATATACAACACCAGAGGCATGAATCAATTTTTGGCAAGTAAAATAAGCTGATTTTTACATTATAATGTGGTTTTACTCATTTTTTTAAGTGGTAAAAAGTACTGGTTGGGGTCAAATCTTGAAAATATTCCTCTGCTGTGTTATATTAAGTCATTTTGGGGCAAAATATCCATCTGTGTACAATATCAGAGGCATGAATCAATTTTTGGCAAGCAAAATAAGCTGATTTTTACATTGTTACTCTGCTGTGATATATGTACTTATTTTGATGCAAAATATCCATCTATATACAATACCAGAGGCATGAATCAATTTTTGGCAAGCAAAATAAGCTGATTTTTACATTATAATGTGGTTTTACTCATTTTTTTAGAGGTAAAAAGTACTGGTTGGGGTCAAATTTTTGTAAATATTACTCTGCTTTGATATATTTACTTATTTTGGGGCAAAATATCCATCTGTGTACAATATCAGAGGCATGAATCAATTTTTGGCAAGCAAAATGAGCTGATTTTTACATTGTAATGTCCCTTTACTCATTTTTTAAACTGTGCAAATCACTGTTTGGGGTCAATTACTCTGTTGAGGGATCTACTGTATTTTTGATGCAGAAAAAAAACATAAGGTCCGTCAGTGACACATATCTTTATTCGCGCAAATACACGCCTGATTAAAATCACTAACTAGTCATTGAACAGCGATATAAGGCAAGTAGACGTACAGGAGGCTATCAAACGCAAACACAAATAAACATTGTCAGATATTCATAAGCAAACTGGTTCTTTGAGTCCGATGAAGCCTGCTGCAGAGCCACAGAAGCTGCGCTTTTCAACTCTGACGGCTGTGCGCGCTCCCGTGGACCGGAAATCAGTTTCTGGCAGAAATCACATTTTGGCACAACACCTGTTGACAACACCGGCGTTTACGGTGGGACTCAACCAAGTGTAGGCTACAGGGAGGGGGGGTCACACAGTTTTGTTTCTCTTGTTTTTCTTAAATTTAAAGTAAATCAGAAATAACAACTGACGGATCCTCTACAGCCAGGATTCATAAAAGGAGGGCATATCATATGTCACATATTAAGATATAATAGGCTTGTTATTGGGGGGGACAGATTGGTAGTTTTCCAATATTGGGGGGGGACACGTCCCCCCCAAAGTATATGGCGGTTACGCCGTAGCACCTGCAGCGTCTACTCTGCCGGAAATGAAGAAGAAGAAGAAGAAGAAGAAGAAGAAGAAGAAGAAGAAGAAGAAGAACTTATTTCAGGTGCTGAACTCTGGCTGTGGGGCTGAGTTACTCTGTGAGTTTGAACACTCGCTGTGAAACCACAGAGAAACAAACGACTTGAGCTGTTCCGGAACATTCTTCATCTCAGCCACTGGTGGGGCCACAGCGTGCTCATTAGACATCGTTCATGTCTGTTAATGCTGGGTTTTATTTTGAAAGGTCACCGGCGGAAGTCCAAAGTTTTGAGAGCGCCTGTTGCGGACTTCCGTGATATGAAGTCCGAACAACATCCGCTGGCCGCTCCGCGTCCTGCCGTCCCTCCGTCCGAACCGCCGCCGGGACCCCGAGCTCACAGGTAAGACTCACCTTTACCGACCTGCAGCTGCTCACGTGACCGACACTCACGGCACGAGGAACTTTATGAAGTCTGACAACGAGGCGTACCGTGAGTGAGAGTGCAACGGCAAGATGGTCTTCCATTAGGTCGTCAAACCACCGAAACTCTTCAGTACAGACAGCAGGCTGCTCAGTCTGGAGGTTAGTTAAGAGGACAAGTGTCCAAAAACTGAGAGAAGGATGTCCAAGAATGTCCACCACCAGGCCAGAGCAGCTTTAATATTCTGATTATTATGAGGGACGGCGTCCTTCCTGCACAGGGACATAACTGTCTGATGGACGGCGTCCTTTCTGCACAGGGACATTACTCTGTCTGAGGGACGGCATCCTTTCTGCACAGGGACATAACTGTCTGAGAGACGGCGTCCTTCCTGCACAGGGACATAACTGTCTGATGGACGGTGTCCTTCCTGCACAGGGACATAACTGTCTGATGGACGGTGTCCTTCCTGCACAGGGACATAACTGTCTGAGAGACGGCGTCCTTCCTGCACAGGGACATAACTGTCTGATGGACGGCGTCCTTTCTGCACAGGGACATTACTCTGTCTGAGGGACGGCGTCCTTTCTGCACAGGGACATAACTATCTGATGGACGGCGTCCTTTCTGCACAGGGACATTACTCTGTCTGAGGGACGGCGTCCTTTCTGCACAGGGACATTACTCTGTCTGAGGGACGGCGTCCTTCCTGCACAGGGACATAACTGTCTGATGGACGGCGTCCTTTCTGCACAGGGACATTACTCTGTCTGAGGGACAGCGTCCTTTCTGCACAGGGACATTACTCTGTCTGAGGGACGGCGTCCTTTCTGCACAGGGACATAACTATCTGATGGACGGCGTCCTTTCTGCACAGGGACATTACTCTGTCTGAGGGACGGCGTCCTTTCTGCACAGGGACATAACTATCTGATGGACGGCGTCCTTTCTGCACAGGGACATTACTCTGTCTGAGGGACGGCGTCCTTTCTGCACAGGGACATTACTCTGTCTGAGGGACAGCGTCCTTTCTGCACAGGGACATTACTCTGTCTGAGGGACGGCGTCCTTTCTGCACAGGGACATTACTCTGTCTGAGGGACGGCGTCCTTCCTGCACAGGGACATAACTGTTTGATGGACGGCATCCTTTCTGCACAGGGACATTACTCTGTCTGAGGGACGGCGTCCTTTCTGCACAGGGACGTTACTCTGTCTGAGGGACGGCGTCCTTTCTGCACAGGGACATAACTGTCTGATGGACGGTGTCCTTTCTGCACAGGGACATAACTGTCTGATGGATGGTGTCCTTCCTGCACAGGGACATAACTGTCTGAGAGACGGCGTCCTTCCTGCACAGGGACATAACTGTCTGAGGGACGGCGTCCTTTCTGCACAGGGACATTACTCTGTCTGAGGGACAGCGTCCTTTCTGCACAGGGACATTACTCTGTCTGAGGGACAGCGTCCTTTCTGCACAGGGACATTACTCTGTCTGAGGGACGGCGTCCTTTCTGCACAGGGACATTACTCTGTCTGAGGGACGGCGTCCTTTCTGCACAGGGACATAACTATCTGATGGACGGCGTCCTTTCTGCACAGGGACATTACTCTGTCTGAGGGACGGCGTCCTTTCTGCACAGGGACATTACTCTGTCTGAGGGACAGCGTCCTTTCTGCACAGGGACATTACTCTGTCTGAGGGACGGCGTCCTTTCTGCACAGGGACATTACTCTGTCTGAGGGACGGCGTCCTTCCTGCACAGGGACATAACTGTTTGATGGACGGCATCCTTTCTGCACAGGGACGTTACTCTGTCTGAGGGACGGCGTCCTTTCTGCACAGGGACGTTACTCTGTCTGAGGGACGGCGTCCTTTCTGCACAGGGACATAACTGTCTGATGGACGGTGTCCTTTCTGCACAGGGACATAACTGTCTGATGGACGGCGTCCTTTCTGCACAGGGACATAACTGTCTGATGGACGGTGTCCTTTCTGCACAGGGACATAACTGTCTGATGGACGGTGCCCTTTCTGCACAGGGACATAACTGTCTGAGAGACGGCGTCCTTCCTGCACAGGGACATAACTGTCTGATGGACGGCGTCCTTCCTGCACAGGGACATAACTGTCTGATGGACGGCGTCCTTCCTGCACAGGGACATTACTCTGTCTGAGGGACAGCGTCCTTTCTGCACAGGGACGTTACTCTGTCTGAGAGACGGCGTCCTTCCTGCACAGGGACATAACTGTCTGAGAGACGGCGTCCGTCCTGCACAGGGACATAACTGTCTGATGGACGGTGTCCTTCCTGCACAGGGACATAACTGTCTGAGAGACGGCGTCCTTCCTGCACAGGGACATAACTGTCTGATGGACGGTGTCCTTCCTGCACAGGGACATAACTGTCTGATGGACGGCGTCCTTCCTGCACAGGGACATTACTCTGTCTGAGGGACTTTTTTTTTTTTTTTTGTCCTTTCTGCACAGGGACATTACTCTGTGTGAGGGACGGCTTCCTTTCTGCACAGGGACCGTTCTCTGTCTGAGGGACGGCTTCCTTTCTGCACCGGGATGTTACTCTGTCTGAGGGACGGCTTCCTTTCTGCACAGGGACGTTACTCTGTCTGAGGGACGGCGTCCTTTCTGCACAGGGACGTTACTCTGTCCGAGGGACGTTACTCTGTCTGAGAGACGGCGTCCTTTCTGAACAGGGACGTTACTCTGTCTGAGGGACGTTACTGTGTCTGAGGGACAACGTCCTCTCTGCACAGGGACGTTACTGTGTCTGAGGGACAACGTCCTTTCTGCACAGGGACGTAACTCTGTCTGAGGGACAACGTCCTTTCTGCACAGGGACGTAACTCTGTCTGAGGGACGGCGTCCTTTCTGCACAGGGACGTTTCTCTGTTACCCCTTTTCCACCAAGCTGGTTCCAGGGCTGGTTCGGAGCTAGAGCCAGCACCCGTTCTTTGGTGTTGCACAGACTAAGCACCGGTTGCTGGCTCTCAAAACCGGTGCTTAGCAAGCACCAACTCTTTGCTGGGCCAGCAGAAAGAACCAGGTTACGCTTGTGGGGGCAGGATTGAAAAGAATATACATCTATAAAGAATATATAAAGAAAGAATATAGAGAACAGAAGACCGAGCTGGGCCGTAGTGGTAATGGTCGGCCACGTTTTAAGAGCCGTATTACAAAATGCTCGATGCTGATCTCGGGGACCGACCGGCGTGCAGCGCTACCGGGGCATTGAATTCGGCCACAGCCATGCTGGAGTCTATGCAGGAGGACATAACCATGGAGCAAACCTCCACAGAGCCTGGTAAGTTTATTGTTTTGTTTATTGTTGTTCGCCAGTTGTTATGGGAAACTGGCGTGACGTATACAGACGTATACATTGACGTGCTGACGTAGCTCTCTGGCCGGCACCCGTTTGTGGAAAAGCAAACGGTTCTTAACCGGTTCGCTCTTGAACCAATTGTGAACCGGCTCTAGCACCAGCACTAGCACCAGCCCTGGAACTAGCTTGGTGGAAAAGGGGTATGTCTGAGGGACGGCGTCCTTTCTGCACATGGACGTTACTCTGTCTGAGGGACAGCGTCCTTACTGCACAGGGACGTTTCTCTGTCTGAGGGATGGCGTCCTTTCTGCACAGGGACGTTTCTCTGTCTGAGGGATGGCGTCCTTTCTGCACAGGGACGTTTCTCTGTCTGAGGGACAGCGTCCTTTCTGCACAGGGACGTTTCTCTGTCTGAGGGACAGCGTCCGTTCTGCACGCACTGTAGACTCCTTATAGACCACACTGTAGACTCCCTTTAGACCACACTGTTTACTCCCCTTATATCACAGTGTAGACTCTGTTAGCCCACACTGTAGACTTCCTTTAGACCACACTGTAGACTCCCTTTAGACCACATTGTAGACTCCTTATAGACCACACTGTAGACTCCCTTTAGACCACACTGTGTACTCCCCTTATATCACACTGTAGACTCCGTTAGACCACACAATAGACTTCCTTTAGACCAAACTGTAGACTTCCGGTATACCACAATGTAGACTCCCTGTGGACTACACTATAGATGTCCCTGTATATCACACTGTAGACTCCTTATAGACCACACTGTAGACTCCTTATAGACCACACTGTAGACTCCCTTTAGACCACATTGTAGACTCCTTATAGATCACACTGTAGAGACCTGTAGACCACATTGTAGACTCCGTTAGACCACACTGTAGACTCCCTTTAGACCAAACTGTAGATGTCCCTCTAAATCACACCGTAGAGGTTCTATAGACCACACTGAAGACTTCCTTTAGACCACACAATGGACTTCCTGTAGACCAAACTGTAGACTCTCTTTAGACCACACTCTAGACTACTTTCATAACACACTGTAGACTCCCTTTAGACCAATCTGTAGATGTCCCTCTATATCACACAGTAGGCTTCCTGTAGACCAAACTGTGAACTTCCTGTAGACCACACAATAGACTCCCTTTGGACCACACAATAGACTTCCTGTAGACCAAACTGTAGACTTCTGGTATACCACAATGTAGACTCCCTGTAGACTACACTATAGATGTCCCTGTATATCACACTGTAGACTCCTTATAGACCACACTGTAGACTCCTTATAGACCACACTGTAGACTCCCTTTAGACCACATTGTAGACTCCTTATAGATCACACTGTAGAGACCTGTAGACCACATTGTAGACTCCGTTAGACCACACTGAAGACTTCCTTTAGACCACACAATGGACTTCCTGTAGTCCAAACTGTAGACTGTCTTGAGACCACACTCTAGACTACTTTCATAACACACTGTAGACTCCCTTTAGACCAATCTGTAGATGTCCCTCTATATTACACAGTAGACTTCCTGTAGACCAAACTGTGGACTTCCTTTAAACCACACTTTAGACTTTCTCTAGACCAGACTGTAGGCCCCCTTCAGACCAAACTGTAGACTTCCTGTACACCAAGCTGTGGACTCCCTTTAGTCTTCACTGTAGTAGCTGAACTGATATTGTAGTTCTTTTGGTCTTCAGACAGGTTTGCTTGTTATGCTGTCTCCGCTGTGAGTTAGTGGATGTGCTATAATGTCTAACTCCTATATCCTCTCTCCTCTCTCCTCACTCCTTGTTTCTGTGTCCACAGCACCATGAGTCTCAGGGAGATCAGTGAGAACCTGAAGGTGGCCCGTGAGTACGCCTTACTGGGAAACTACAGCTCCGCCAGCGTCCTGTACCAGGGACTACTGGAACAGATCAGACGGCATGTGTACACAGTGAGAGAGGGAGGAGCCCAGCAGAGGTGGCAGCAGGTAAACAGTCTGATGAATGAGTGTAACAGGTTAACAGTCTGAAGAATAAGTGAAGCAGGTGAACGGTCTGATGAATGAGTGAAGTAGGTGAACGGTCTGATGAATGAGTGAAGCAGGTGAACAGTCTGATGAATGAGTGAAGCAGGTGAACGGTCTGATGAATGAGTGAAACAGGTGAACAGTCTGATGAATGAGTGAAACAGGTGAACGGTCTGATGAATGAGTGAAACAGGTGAACGGTCTGATGAATGAGTGAAGCCGGTGAACAGTCTGATGAATGAGGGAAACAGCTGAACGGTCTGATGAATGAGTGAAGCAGGTGAACAGTCTGATGAATGAGTGAAACAGGTGAACAGTCTGATGAATGAGTGAAACAGCTGAACGGTCTGATGAATGAGTGAAACAGCTGAACGGTCTGATGAATGAGTGAAACAGGTGAACGGTCTGATGAATGAGTGAAGCGGGTGAACAGTCTGATGAATGAGTGAAACAGCTGAACGGTCTGATGAATGAGTGAAACAGGTGAACAGTCTGATGAATGAGTGAAGCGGGTGAACAGTCTGATGAATGAGTGAAACAGCTGAACGGTCTGATGAATGAGTGAAACAGGTGAACGGTCTGATGAATGAGTGAAGCGGGTGAACAGTCTGATGAATGAGTGAAACAGCTGAACGGTCTGATGAATGAGTGAAACAGGTGAACGGTCTGATGAATGAGTGAAGCCGGTGAACAGTCTGATGAATGAGTGAAACAGCTGAACGGTCTGATGAATGAGTGAAGCGGGTGAACAGTCTGATGAATGAGTGAAACAGGTGAACGGTCTGATGAATGAGTGAAGCAGGTGAACAGTCTGATGAATGAGTGAAGCAGGTGAGCGGTCTGATGAATGAGTGAAACAGGTGAACAGTCTGATGAATGAGTGAAACAGGTGAACAGTCTGATGAATGAGTGAAACAGGTGAACAGTCTGATGAATGAGTGAAGACAGTTCTATGACAGATTTCTGTCGTTTTTGTCCCATCAGAATTTTACCAACAGAAAGTCGGTCCCATGAAGTGTTTTGATTACATTTAGATTGCCTTGGCAGTTACAGTGTATCACAGAAGTTAGTACACCCCTGACACATTTCTCCAAATATTTTTTATGATATCTTTCCATGGGACAGCAGTGAGGTAATGACACTTTGATACAGTTTACAGTAGTGAGTGGGCAGCTTGTTAAACAGTTTAAATTCACTGTCCCCTCAAAACAACTCCACACACAGCCATTAATGTCTAAAGTGCTGGCAACAAAAGTGAGCACACCCCTCAGTGAAAGTGTCCAAATTGGCCCCAAAGTGTCAATATTTTGTGCGGCCACCATTATTTTTCAGTACTGCCTTAACCCTCTTGGGGAGGGAATTCATCAGAGCTTCAGATGTTGCCACTGGAATCCTTTTCCACTTACTAATGACCCCATGATGGAGCTGGTGGATGTTCACACAGATGCTCAATAGGGTTCAGGTCTGGACACATACTTAGCCGGTCGTCTTGGAGGCATGTTTTTGGGTCGTGACAGGACAGGCTCCACTCAGAACAGGCCTCCAATGGTCGACCAAAGAGGTTTAGTGCACGCTGTCAGCATCATATCCCGAGATTGTCTTTGGGAAATAGATGTACAGATACTGCCAGCATTGCTGCAGGGGTTGAAGGGGTGGGGGGTCAGCCTGTCAGTGCTCAAACCATAAGCTGCACACTGCATCAAATCAATCTACATGACTATCGTCCCAGAAGGAGGTCTCTTCTAAAAATGATGCTCAAAAAATCCACAAACAGTTTACAGAAGACAAGCAGACCAAGGACATGGATTACTGGATCCATGTCCTTGGTCTGATGAGACCAACATGAAATTATTTGGTTCAGATGGTGTCAAGCATGTGTGGAAGCAACCAGGTGAGGACCTCAAAGACAAGTGTGTGTTGCCTACAGTGAAGCATGGTGGTGGGAGTGTTATGGCTGCATGAGTGCTGCCAGTACAGGGGAGCTACACTTCAGTGAGGGAACCACAATGAAGTATTGTAACATACTGAAGCAGAGCATGATATCCACCCTCTGAAAAAGGGGCCACAGGGCAGTTTTCCAACATGATAATGACCCCTAAACACATCTCCAAGACCACCACTGCCCTGTTAAAAAAGCTGAGGGTAAAGGTTATAGACTGGCCAAGCATGTCTCCAGACCTGAACCCTACTGAGCATCTGTGTGAAGTCCTTAAAAGGAAGGTGGAGAAGTGCAAGGTCTCTAACAGCCACCAGCTCCATCATGTGGTTATTAGTAAGTGGAAAAGGATTCCAGTGGCAAAAAGTGAAGCTCTGATGAACTCCCTCCCAAGAGGGTTAAGGCAGCGCTGAAAAATAATGGTGGCGCACAAAGTATTGACACTTTGGGGCATTAGGACATTAATGGCTGTGTGTGGAGTTGTTTTGAGGTGACAGTGAATTTAAACTGTTTAACAAGCTGCCCACTCACTACTGTACACTGTATCAAAGTGTCATTACCTCACTGCTGTCCCATGGAAAGATATCATAAAATATTTGGAAATGTGTCAGGGGTGTACTCACTTTTGTGAAATACTGTAAAAAGAACAGTCAGATTTGTAAAACTATCTTTATATTTTAGTCTGTTTGGTGACATGTGTAGGTGAGAAACAGCAGTCTGTTGTACCACAGATACCCCTTTTCCACCAAGCTGGTTCCAGAGCTGGTGCTAGTGCTGGTGCTAGAGCCGGTTGGCAGTTGGTTCAAGTGTGAACCGGTTAAAAACCGCTTGCTTTTCCACAAACGGGTGCCGACCAGAGGGCTACGTCATCACGTCGATGTATACGTCTGTATACGTCACCCTAGTTTCCCATGACAACTAGCGCCAAATTCAATTGCCACTACAAAGATGGAGGACTACGTTGCGGTTCAAGTGTTGCTGTTGGCTATTCGAGCCTTCCTTGGAGAGCAAAAGTTGGCAATCCAGCAAGTTAATGCTGCTCGACGGTTTTTGCAACGAACAGCGATCACGCTTGAGAAGACGGGTTAGAGTGCTTCCGTCTGCTTTGGTTGGTCAATAATCCCGCCCCCACCCCCTGACATAAGCCGTAGCCCCTGACGTAATGTGGTTCGTTCTGCTGGCCCAGCAAAGAGTTGGTGCTTGCCAATAGGGCTGAACAATTTATCGTTTTCAGATCGAAATCGCAATTTTAGACAATGTAATTTTGTGATCGCCAAAGCTGCAATTTTTTGCAGCGCTCCTGACTGACTCAGGATCTGTTGTGTCAAGTATTATACACATACTGTTTTACAAATCCGTAGACAATCTATATGTTAAAAGTGCTGGTAAGCAGGTCAACAACACAAAGCCTCTGTTTAGGAGTAGAAGTTAATGAAAACAGATGATTTATCATCACTATTGAAGGTGAATAATGTGTTAAGTGTTTTTCATCATTTATTTCCTTACTGTTGTCTGTACTGTAAACAAAGTGAATTTTGCACTGAAGTTTGATTTGAAAAAAAAAATCGTGAATTGCAATATCTGCCAGAAAAATCGCAATTCAATCTTTTCCTAAAATCGTTCAGCCCTACTTGCCAAGCACTAGTTTTTAGAGCCAGCAACCGGTGCTTAGTCTGTGGAAAACCAAAGAACTGGTGCTAAGTCTGGCTCTGGCTCCGAACCAGCTCTAGAACTAGCTTGGTGGAAAAGGGGTAAGACAGCCTTCAGCCTGAGCTCTGGTTCATGTCTGGAGCTTCAGCAGATCCACAGGGCCACGTTGGAGCAGCCTTCGTCCTGACGTTCTGACTGAAAAATATGAAGAGTGTTTATGAACCAGCTTCTCTGAGCTGTCTCTGTGCTTCCTGTCAGCTATGGCAAGAAGTCAGCGAGGAGAACCGAGAGCTTCAGGACATGATGACCACTCTGGAGAACTTTCAGCTGGACGCCGTGCCCTCTAAACCCAGTAACCATGATGACTTTGACATCAGGCCTTTGCATGTGGAGCCCAGGTAATGCAGTCGTTCTCCTCTTCATGTGTTTCAGGCTGTTGTTTCCTCAGGCTGATCTGCTGAACCCCCTCCCCCTGTAATCTGGCTGTGAGGGCACATGGTCACATGGTCCAGATTAGTGAACCTGAGTCCCTGGTGTGAGCCCGTTTTGTTCTCCGAGTGTGAACCATAGCCTGTGTTTGGTTTGAGGGTCTACTGTGGGGGGGTGAGATGATTGCTGCAACAATGGGAGAAGAAGGAGAGCAGACATATGGACTCATCGTACATGTGGAGAACACGTCTCAGTAAATCACATGGTGGGATTATGATGATAAAAACACAACAAACTTGGGGTGCTGGTTTGGTGGAGTGGTTAGCAACCAGGCACCCCACCGGTCCAGGTTCAAATCCTACCTGTGACCAGTTTGCAGAGTGTCTTCCCCTACTCTCTCACCCCCTTTACAAGCCTGTCCACTGTCTCTCTCCTATCAATAAAGGCACAACATGCCCAAAAAATACATTAAAAAAAAGAAAAACTGGACAAACTTGAAGCAGGATCTCCAGGCGAGTCATCCTGACATATAAGCTAATGTTACGATATGGCCTGTTGGCGTGTTTTTACTCGGCTTTGACTTCAGAGTTGTGCTGATGAGGGAATAACATCATAACAGCTTTTATCAGATGGGTTGGTGTTGATGAGAAAGTAAATCCAACATGACACCAGAAACTCAAAGAAGCATAAAAAATGCCTTACCCTTTACACTTTATATTTTAGTCAACTAAATTTACAGCACATTTCATCGACCAAACTTGAACTATTTAGATGACTAAATTATGACGAAAACTAATTCAAGTGCCGTCAGTATTAACACTTGGGTGGGGAGGATATATTTTGTGTGTAGGCAAAGGCAGTTTTAGTCCTAAAAGTCAATGAACAGTACCAGCAGTCAGCTGGTATATCAGCCATAGATCCTCTCAGAGGCTGAAATATATTTGTATTATAATGAAACTGGCCTGGACAAAAATGATGGTACCCCCAGAAAAGATTGATAATGATGTGACCATAGGGACATGTTAAACTCGTGTGTTCTGTAATTCTCATCACAGGTGTCTTCAAGCTTGTAATCAGTCAGTCTGCTCATTTAAAGGCTGAAAAGTGGTCACTGTGCTGTTTGCAGGGTTCCCACTCATCATGGAAATCCTGGAAAATGATTGGCCAATTTTCCAGTCATGGAAAACGTATGGAAAACGAGGAAAACAGTAAAATGTCCTGGAAAACCTTGAATTGTCCTTGAAAATTATTTAGCTTCCTTCTTCCTTGTTAGGAAAGAAAAATCTAACATAGGAAATGAAGTCAAAATGTAGTTTGTTACATACACAGTATATCAACAAAGTATGCTCATAAAAAAGCAACGTAAATAAAAAAATGAAACTGCAAGTTTAAAGTTGTAACAGTAAGACACTACATAAAAGCCAGACTATAAAAATAACTAGCAGATATGTTTATTCCTGATAGTTAGAAATAAATGAATTTTAAGTTCATTATGATTCAGTCGAGCTACCTAGAGGCATTGGTCATCAACTTTTTACCTTTTTTTTTTAAATGTCTAGATTAACCTGAGAAACTAGTGGGAACCCTGTGTTTGGTATCATGGTGTGTACCACACTGAACATGGACCACAGAAAGCTAAGGAGAGAGCTGTCTCAGGAGATTAGAAATAAAATCACAGACAAGCATGTTTAAGGTAAAGGCTATAAGACCATCTCCAAGCAGCTTGATGTTCCTGTGACTACAGCTGCACAGATTATTCAGAAGTTTAAGGTCCACAGGACTGTAGCCAACCTCCCTGGACGTGGCTGCAGGAGGAAAACTGATGACAAACTGAAGAGACAGAGAATACGAATGGAAACCAAAGAGCCCAGAACAACTTCAAAGAGATTAGAGGAGAACTCCAAGGTCAAGGTACATCAGAGTCAGATCACATCATCCATCACTGTTTGAGACATATAAAACTTTTCACTGCTCCATATAGACCAAAAGAATGTGGGTGGATGGGTGTTTAACCTAAACAATCATAATGTTCTTACTCCTCCATCTACAGTATATTTTATCCATGGCTCCATTTCAGTACATTAAAGTTTCATCTCCACTGTGAACAACTGAACAGGATGGAGGTCATTAGCTTAGTCTCCAGAGGCAGTGTACTGAAGACTCAGGAACACAGATGTCAGTCCTCAGAGAGCTCATGTGAGTGTGTGGTGGAGTGATGATGGCTGACTGCACTGTGGAGAGAGCCAGAGACAGCAGGTCAATGGCTGCTGGGTTTTGCTCTTCTGTGGGTCTGAAGAGGACCAGATTCCCTCTAGGTCGTATGAGGGGACAGGGCGAGGAATAAAGGACACACACTGCCAACCTAACAGATGTGAAGAGTCATTCAGGGTTTGAGAGGATGTTAAAGCTCAGTCTTCTCCTGTCGTCACAGACACTCTCCTTGTCCTGCCAGGAGAGTCTCCAATGTCAACAAAGAGAGCAAACCTTCAAACAACCGGCTGAGTGTGGCTGTGAGGGCCCAGCAGAGACACTCACCACGAGGGGCCAACGGGGACCGGAGCAAGGCCTCGAGGGGCAAAGACAAGAAGGAGGCCAAGGAGACCAAAGAGGTCAAGGAGGCTGCTGGGAAAGCAAAGGAAGAAAAGGTTGGTGTTTCAGCTGTTTCTCAGTAGTGACGTATTCTGTAACTACCTTGCGGAAAATCATTACCTTTCTGCATTTCAGAACAAAGCTGATGCACAGGACAAAGAAGTCAGGAAGTTTGACGGGTCGGGCTACGACAAAGACCTGGTGGAAGCTCTTGAGAGAGACATCATATCACAGAATCCAAACGTCAAATGGTAGGTTTCTGCAGTCAAATGAAGGACACTGAAATTCATCTGCAGCAGGACGTCCTGATGAAGGTGATGCAGCTCTGTCTTCTTTTTTCTGCAGGGACAACATTGCAGATCTGGAAGATGCTAAAAAGCTCCTGAAGGAAGCAGTGGTGCTGCCAATGTGGATGCCGGCTTTTTTCAAGGGCATCAGAAGACCATGGAAGGTGCCCTTCTGTAGACATTTCACTGGGTGTCAGGTGGCATATGAAATGAAGGTTTAACTTTAATACTGTTTACTGTCAGGGAGTGCTGATGGTGGGACCCCCGGGTACAGGGAAAACCCTTTTGGCCAAAGCAGTGGCCACTGAGTGCAGAACCACCTTCTTCAATGTGTCCTCGTCCACACTGACGTCCAAGTACAGGGGCGAGTCTGAGAAACTGGTCCGCCTCCTCTTCGAAATGGTGAGAGCGCCTGATTCTCCAACTCTGACGTCCTCATTCAGTTAGGTTAGCTCAACTCAGGATGTGCCCCCCCACCCTTCTCCCCACAGGCTCGTTTCTATGCTCCCACCACCATCTTCATCGATGAAATTGACTCCATGTGCAGCCGCAGGGGAACCTCAGAGGAGCATGAGGCCAGTCGGAGAGTAAAGGCGGAGCTGCTGGTGCAGATGGATGGTAACTCTGCTCTTTGTGTTCTGTTTGAACTAAGAACAGGCCGGGCTGTGGGCTAAGAGTGACAGGGATTTAAGGGTTAATAAACGCCAAAGTTAGAGCAGCATCCAGAGCAGAGAGCAGCTCTCTATTTGTGTATCGCAGAGTTTAATTAAACAGAGTCAAAGGAAACCAGACTGCACATCTACACAAAGAGGTCACAGTTTATAGATATATGTTGTGGACATGTTAGTCTCTGAGTTTTCTGAGGACTCTCCACAGCCTTAGTTGAGTTTCTGAATCAGGCAGGGTCAGAATGACAGCAGCTGCCTCCTGTTCTCCTCCTGAATCACTCAGATGATGTTAGCTCAGCTCAGTGCTGTTACTGTGCTGATACATGAGGCTGAAGCTGCAGACTGAACAGCAGCAGTAGTTCTTGGTAGTTTATTTGGATTGAAGATTCTGCTGTCGGCTATCATAAACCTGGGCAAAGCTAAACTGAGGGACTTTATTTTCATCCAGCTGTTCTTTTCTGTCTGATATAAAGGTGTTGGTGGAGCTTCTGAGAACGATGATCCATCAAAGATGGTGATGGTGTTGGCTGCTACGAACTTCCCGTGGGACATCGATGAGGCTCTGAGGAGAAGACTGGAGAAGAGGATTTACATCCCTCTGCCCTCAAGTACAGTGTGGTCTCTCTCACGCTGCACTGACGCTGCACTCACACATGACCTAAGTTTAAAAACATGACATCACGCAGGAGCACGCTAAGCTGAAATGTGGCGAGCAGTATCTTCTGAGGTCATCTGTGATGGGATCAGTTTGTGTCCTCTCCTCATCTGTTTGGTCAGCTTGAGCTTCACTGGATAAGAAACTCGTGTTTCAGCTCTAATGTGATCACATTAGAGCTGAAACGATTCCTTGAAAAATCCCGATTATTTGATTACAGAATATCCTCGAGGCAAATTGTGTGCCTCGAAGCCTCGTTTAATATATAAATTATACATATAAAATATACATCTAGACCACTATTTGCAGTCAGACACACTGTGCCACTACAGGCACAGTGTGTCTGATGTTAAACGTAGTTAGCTTAGCATGAAAGCACGTCATCACTGCTGCAGCACGTCAACAGTAAACATCCGGTCTGTACGTCAGAGCGACACAACAGGATGACACTCATGATACATCAACAGAAGCAGCTAATGTGATCAATAACTGAGATATGGGCTAGTAAATAACCTACTTTGATTATGGCTCCGTGTAAAGGCTGGTTCAGAACGTAAATCAATGCGGAGGTTACTTGCCCAGAATCATGTGTATTCTGTTCACATACTTTTCACATCCAATAACTTTACATTTAATTTGATTGCAGAGAGTAGAAGAGGAAACACTGACAGTGAGTAGAGGAAGCAGGTGTAGGGAATGCTTTCATATGTTATAGAAATGTACATTAGCTAGTTAAATGATCTTAGTATCTAAGTATGATATTATTTGGTCCTAGAAATAAAGTAAGATCATCAATATGGTACAGTAGTAAAGGCAATAATTTAGCAAAAACAGACAAGCATGAACACAAATAAAATAAAAATAAACAAACTTCAAAAAAAAGAAAAACTGAAAAAAGCAAGATATGACCCAGAGTAAAAATAAAAGTATAGATTTTGATTCATCCCATTTATGCTCAGAATGTTCAAAATAAGAAAAATAAGTTAATTTAAGTGACCTGGCTTTTCTGTTTTGTGTGTTACTGATAATAATAATGTGTAGTGATTCAATGTAAAAAAAAATAGCAGTGAGCGCAATGTAACTGTTATCTGATTAATCGATTAATCGACAAAAATTTGAGCGAGCAGGAGGAGGACAGGCCGGCTCACAGCTGAACATGTAGGATCAGTTATCCACTGTCACAGCTGGTAATTAAAGAACCAGCTTTATTAAAAGTGCAATAATCACATCAGGCCAAAAACAGGCTCATGGAAACAATGTGTGACTAGTAATGAGTGCTAACCTTCAGGCCATAGTGAGGAGCAGATCGCGGCAGCACAACAGAGGTCTACCTGTGACGCTCACTCACCTGTGTTTGTACGTGTCACCTCGAAGACCCGACGTGGACCCAGTGCCTTCATTTACCGAGTGCCTTTGTCTGTCCATAGCTTTGACTGTGTAAGGCTGTCACGATGCTGGATTTTCACATCCCTTTAAATGTCCACAAATATTCACCGTAAATCACTGTAAAGTATTTATAGAAAGATTTTTACAGAGAATCAATTTTAGGTGTCAAATTCATCCACAGCCGTATTGTTGTCTCTACGGGACATAGAGAGGTGGAGACGCTGCTGCAGCCTTATGGCTGCATGAAAGATGTGCTGGAGAACGATATGATGAATAAATTAATAATAATTGCCTGTATTATTATTAGGATTATGATTATTATTATGATTATTATTATTATTGTTATTATTATTATTATTTTTATTATTATTATTATCATTATTATTAATATTATTATAATTATCATTGGAGAGGACACACTACATCTTGTTACAACTTCGGCCACATATTTTTTAAGAAAGCACGTCAACACTTTCTTTCCTTCATTTAAAAGATAATGTTGGAATTTCCCTTCTAGGATTACAAAGTATTTTTCATTTTATTTTCATTTCATATGCCCTTTAAATGTATATTCTTCTTTGTAATTGAATAATTTTAAAATGCCCCTTGTTTTCAGACAGCATTTAGACAGGCCTCTGGTTGCTGCAGCGGTCACGAACATTACCTGTCACTGGTCTGTATTTACTGTTTTAATGGCTGCACTGATGGCTTCAGGCCACACCGTGGTTCACCTTGTCCACAGGTGTTTGTCCTACTCACTCTCACACCCTCTAGTGGCCGTGTCCATCTCATACAGGCATGTACGTCAGAGATAAAGCTCGTCGGGCTCACCACAGACGGTCTCTCTCTGGGTTAAGACAGGAAGAGGCTTCCTGCTCGACTCACTGTAGCTTCTCTGTGTGCAGCTAAAGGGCGCGTGGAGCTGCTGAGGATCAACCTGAAGGAGCTGGAGCTGGCCACAGACGTCGACTTAGACAAGATTGCTGAGCAGCTGGAGGGATACTCAGGAGCCGATATCACCAATGTGTGCAGGTCAGGCTTCTCCATTTGTACTACTTTTAACCATCCCAACACCATCTGATCACCAGCACCCCAAACATTACCCACAGATCTTTGCAAAGTCCTCTTCGCTGACCTTTGGAGGGCTGAAGGTCAAGCACATTCCACCCGAGGTTATAATAGTTAAGTAAAACGAAACTAAAAACAAAAACTAGAATTTAAAACACATTTTAGTCATTTTAGTTCTAAATTAATTACTGCAAAATAATCTGGTATAACACTAATGTCAAGTTAAATTGACAGAGGTACACAGCCCATTATAGAGCAGTCCTGGCAGGTGGTAAAGCAGTTTGCTCATAGATCTAATGTTATTATAATGTGGAGTCAGCAGGTGCTGCTGTTCTCATTTTAAGGTTCAAAGGTGTTTTGTGGCTCCAGACTGATTTTTCTGATGGGCGTGGCAGGCAAAATGGCTCTTTTGATTGGAAATGTTGCAGACCCCTGCTCTAGAATTTAAATGAATCCGACACATTTTCCCAACCAATTTTGGACAAGCATGTCCCAATACTGGGACATTTTTAGTTTCCCAATACTGGGACATGCTTGTTTAGGCCTACTGCTCTGACTGGCTGTGCTCTGTGCGGCAACGAAACCTGTTGTTGGAACAACGGGAGGAATGGCTAAAGTAGGGAGGAGGCGGCAGTGACCCATTTGGGATTTTTTTTGACTAAGGGGAAAAATCCCACAACTTAAAAGCCCATTTGAGGAGCAACTATAAGCAGGCTTATACAGTCTATGAAAACAAGGAAGCCCAGAGTTTATATTGATGTTTACATTTTTATATTAATTTTATATTATTGTCTTGTGTTTAAGGCAGCAGCCAACAGTACAGTATCAGCATTGACTGAGCAGTGAGCACTATGTTGGACTTGAAAATAAACAGTATTACAAAATTCTGACCTCTTTGAATCCTGCACCTGACAAATAAGGTATGAAAAAACTAAAACTAAACTGAAACTAAGCCTTGTTGCAAAAATCAAAACTAAATCAAAACTAGAATGCCCGCTCTAAAACTAATTAAAATAAACTGTCATGGAAAAAAATGTCAAAACTAACTAAAACTAAACTATCATGACAAATCCAAAACTATTATAACCTTGGTCTCCACCAGAGAGTTTAATCCGGCCATGGAGTGTCAGGATTTCTACAGATGGTGTTTGTCTTCCACAGTACTACATCCATGATGAGTCAGCACTCTCTGATGTTTGTGGTAAAGATTTTAGCGGTGTCGCTCCTGAAAGAGCCAGCACCTTCACCTTCACCTGCTAATCAGTCAGATTCATTTCATTTCTTCTTTTGTTTTCTCTTCATCCAATCAGCTGCAGCCAAAGGCCATGAAGAGACTAGACATGTAAGAAGATTAAAGTGTGGCCCCATTGTCTATGTCCAGACAAAAGCTGCTTCCATAATTCAATATCAGTTGCAGCAGTGAAAATGTGTGAAGGAACACTTCATGAAACAGATCTTTTCATGTGTTTTCGTATTTCTCCTTGTAGCAGTGGCTGGACTTAGTCCTGTTCAGATGCAGAGTGAAGAATGAACTTTTTGAACCATCTGCCAGAGTGAACTCACCAGCAGAGGGTCCTGCCATAAAGCAGGGGTGGATTTAGTCCTATGGGGGCCCTAGGCAAACCCAGTCATTGGGGCCCTTCATATCCCTGTACTGTGCTCATACATTTTTAAAATTATTTTTTTTATTTTTTCCAACTTAAGGGATGGGTGCAGAGAAAAAATAAACAAGGAAATTACAGATATCAAACAAGGGTTGTCTCCAGACTGTAATTAACCTTAACGGTGAAAAACAATGTCTCCTTAAAAAACAGTATATTAGAGACAAAGTTCCCATTCCCTACTCAGATAACTCATTCAGTCTTACTCATTCACACCACAAAAGACAAAATAGACAGACAGACAGTTTTCAGAAGTATTGACAAGAAGAGGGGGAAAAGGGAGGGTAGTAATAAAAATAAATAATTAATATTAAATTATTGAATAATAATATGAAAAGAAAACGGTATCAGTTACTCAGTATTTCATTGGTTTTCAGCATGCTGATACATTTTTAATTATTTTAATCTTGTACCAGGTAACATAACAACTAAATGAATTTCTTTAAATTCTGTAGTTTAGTTCAATTTTGACTCAGGTGAGTGTGTTAATGAGTCCTGCTTTTGAAATCTGTTACAGTTATCTGACGGCTTAAGTTACAAGTTACATACCCATGTTTATATGTCCTCCACATCCAGGGAATAAAATTTATTACCAAAAAAAGATTTTGAATCTAAATGTTTATGATTACGGAGCTCCTGAAGGGACATCAGCAAAAATAAATAAGAAGTTTATCGTGCACACGCAAAATTATCCAGTGCCTGGGCCGTAAGCTTTTTATACTAAGTGTCATATAGTTTGAAAAGTTATGAATTAAAGTATTTTACAGGACATCATGATTGAAAATAAAGTCAATGACATCAAATGTATGAGGTCTGCTGACAAAATGATGATAAAATATGGATGTTGATCATCTTTCTGTCTGTCAGCATCTCTGTCTTATATTACCTTATATATATTCTTATATTACCCACATATAACTCAGATTGTGAGGATTGGAGCAGAAGGCCGGACCAGGCTGGTGTTCCTGTGGCCCTGCTCAGATCTTTAAAGCTGTTGTTTGGTGCTGCAGGGATGCCTCTCTGATGGCCATGAGGAGAAGAATTGAAGGTCTAACACCAGAGGAAATCCGCAGCCTCTCCCGCGATGAGATGCACATGCCGACCACCATGGAGGACTTTGAGTCAGCTCTGAAGAAAGTGTCCAAATCTGTCTCTGCAGCCGACCTGGAGAAGTATGAAAAGTGGATCGAAGAGTTTGGCTCCTGCTGAGGTGTGATGAGTGTGTGAACACTGAAGTGAAGGTGACCTCCAGGTGACTTTGGCTGCAGGTTTCATCCAGAATGAAAGAAGACAACCTCTCATGGGTCAATGAACTGATAGGCTTAGATTGTTACTGCCTTTATGTCCGAGCAGGAGTGAGGTGACTGCTCTTCTGTTCTTCACAGCCTCGGGTAAGCTAGAGACTGTTTGAGGGCCTCTGTTAGTGATGTTTGACTTTTAATCCAGTGAGACCATATGATGACCAAGTTTGCCTTTTGCTCAAGAGAACTGTGGCAAAACACCTCACTCTCCTCTTAAGATGATTTAAAGTGTTAAAACTCATCCGTGTGGGTATTTGCTTGTCCGCTCCCTCCTGCTGCTTCAGTTTACCAGCAGCTGATCCACTGTTGATGTTCTTTACATTTTTGAATTCACTCAGATATTACAATCCTGGTCTTCAAATGAACTAGTTTAGCACAGCAGCTGATTGTCATGTGGATAAGGATTGTTGTTCATGCAGAAAAGGCAGGATATTGAAAACAAAACCAAGCTGAATATCTCTGAAGGCATTGGCTGCAGAGAACTATGAATATGCCAACTTCAAAGATCCATCTTTAGTTAAAGGAATCAGTCTTTAAGTAAGGAGGAGATCAGCAGAGGCCTTTGTTCTGTGCACACAGCTCCTTGGGTGAGGAACAACAGACTCCCTTCCAAGTTTTAATCTTAGACCAAGAGCTCAACCCTCCTGTGCGTGAACAGATCCTCGAAAAACCTTCCTGGATCCAAATCCAGATTTGAGTCTCCACCAAAATCCAATCACTGCCCTCTTGTGCCCTGAACAACAGTCCCTAAAAAGTCATCAGGTCCTGGTCAAAGCTTTTCGAGTTATCTTAGAGTAAAACACACAAACGGACCGATGGTGGAGGTTAGAAGTGTGGTCATGCTGAGCAGCCAATCAGAGCCTGAAGCTACAGCAGCAGGAGGCAGACTGGAGAATGATGTGTGAAAAACTATGGACTAACCTGGACAGGATTTAGAGAAGACCAAACTTTAAATGTGCTGCATAAAGAGGGAGAGGTGTTTCTATCAGAGACTCTAACACACCTGGTTTTCTGGAGCAGCAGACCTTGTTTGCTCATCCATCATCCAAATGTCGAATTGGACCACCAGCATCTGCTGACTTCTCCACTGTTCCACGTTTTGAGTTATTTTGCTCATAAACTGACTGGACGAAGCCGGATATATCTGCATATATGACAGTACGCCACACGAATGGCCCTACAGCTGGAGGGCTGACAGGACGGATAAAAACAAGCCAAGCAGAGGAGAAGTTTATCTGATGGTTAGAGAAGCACAAACTCTTTAAGTGTAGATCACCTGCTCCCTCTCCAGGCCTCCCCAGAACTCCTGTTGGATACAGAGTTAAACCTCTGCAGCTTCTTCCTCTGGTGTGATGTCCGTGCACAGCGGCTTCATCTTCATTTCTGCTGCAGAGCTCCTCTGACTCTTTGGTCGATGCTCCTGATTCACTTTTTAACTCGTGACGCTGGAGTGAGGAGAGAAACCGGATACTAGCTGTTCCTCCAGTTTTGTCTCATAATGTTTGGAAGGAAAGACCTCTGACCCTGACACGTTCAGTTTAGTGTGGAGCCAAAGCACAGAGTGACACTCCTGCAGACAGCAGGTGGTCTCAGCACAGCTTTGTCCTGAGGGGGCCATCCTTGAACAGAGGCATCGCTCACATCCACAGTAAAGACTGACTCTTACCTGCAAGGCGCTCCACCCTGCAGTCTTCCTCCACCTGTGGAGCCTGGTGGGAGATTGTGGTGTGGCAGTTCCAGCTCATCTCCTCAGCTCAGTTTCTGATGGTGCCTCCTCTGCAGCTTTATGCCTTTGATTGTATTTGAACTGTAAATGAATCATTTTCTGATGTGCTCTTTAATTCTATCAATAAAGTCTGAAATCGTTCTCACTGTTTATTTTGAGTTTAACAGAGAAAAAGACCTGAGTCAGCCTGGGCACCACTGTGGTGCAGCAGGTAGTGCACCTGCCTCACAGCCAGAGAGTTGCTGGTTTGATCCCGTCAGTCAGGGCCTCTCTGTGTGGAGTTCACATGTTCTCCCTGTGCATGCGTGGGTTCTCTTCAGGCACTCCATTACACTTGCCCTTCGGTATGAGTGTGGTATAAGAATGGTTGTGGCCCTGTGATTGGCTGATGACCCGTTCAGGGTGCACCTGCCTCTCAAAGTGTCAGCTGGGATAGGCTCCACCCCCCAAAGTCACATGTTCAATTAATCTTCAAGAACACCTGTCGTCATTAAACGTCAGGCATGTGGTGATTTAAAGAGACTGTGAGGAGTTTCGAAGTAATTACTAAAAAGTCTCTCTTTTAGATATATGCCTGATGGAAATACTTTATAGCATCAAAATAGGTTATCTATAAATGCTATTCCTTAGCTTCTTGGTCGGGCCGGACAGGGCTGGACTGGCCTGGATACTCAACTTCAAGAACAAGACAATTAAAACTAGAGCAAATTTATATTATTCAGACACGTCTTAGAGCACCGGGCTGTAAGTAGCCATATATAGCCGGCTACAAAACTACGATAAGTTTTCCAACAATTGCTTGTCACACATCAAAAACTACCGCTACGTAACTAGAAAGAGATACATTACCTCGTGGCTTTGCATCCTGTAAGCTGTTGAAAAAAGAAGTTGTAAAGCAATGCAGAGTTCTGAGGAAGGTCTGAGCTGCATTCATTAGCATCACAACAAACACACACTTTGGCTTGGGTCACGTCTTTTGGTGCTTTCCAGTTGTAGTCAGAAGTAGGAATTTTCGAGTTCTGAGTAGGAAACTGCAACTGGAACATCCCCTATAAAGTCTGAATTTCCTACTGGGAACTCGGTGAAACCTCGCCACCCCCGAGTTGACAATGGAAGATGGATGCCCCCAGTGTGAACAGTTATTTAGCTCCTGTAATAATCCATTTATTGTCACTTCTGACTGGGGTGTGTCGCTCTAGATCAGCTGTATACATAGTATTGTTAGACTTATATTTACAAAAATGCTGCCATAGTGATAATCACATTCTTCATGTGATATTTGTGAACAACAACGCAGGGCATGCTAACAACAGCTAACAATAGCCTGGTAGATCGGCATGTTTTTTTCTGACTTCAACTGGAGCGCCGATAAGTCAGAGATGATGTCACTCCCAGTTCTGAGGTTACTGGAACGCAGCATTACGACAGTCGTCGCGCGTGCTCATGGGTAGCAGAGTCTTCATGTCTCTGGTAACAGATTCTCCTCATAGCACCTGTAAAGAAATGTCTGCTGTGATATCTTGTGTGATATATTCATAATCCTCATTGTTAATATATATCACTCATAATTCTTTCTCTTTGTTAATATATATTATTCATAATCCTCAATTAAAGTATATTATTTATAATCCTCTTTGTCAATATTACATCGTTTATAATCCTCATTGTGGCTATATGATATTTATTATTCTTACTGTTAATATATGATATTATTCTTAATTTTTTCCTTTTATCAATGCATCACCTGATCTCGCTCCTAAATTTGGATCATTTCTATTTGGCCTTCAACATCAATAAACATTCTTTTCTGGGTCAAATGGGAATCAGCTGAATCTGAATGAAAGAGTCCTAAAATCCAACAAGCACTGAGACTGAGGGCTCATGGGAGCTTGAGTTGGGTTTAGAAATGTCTGACAGACATATCTATATTCTGGTCCATTCCTCTTTTGTATGCACAAGGCCTTAACAGTTCATTACACACTGCCAGACTGGCCAAAATAATTCAGAATCAGAACAGTTCTTGTCGTTTGCAGACTCGGGCTGACCACATGCA
The DNA here is from genome assembly GCA_036419115.1 of Scarus forsteni. Classification (NCBI taxonomy): domain Eukaryota; kingdom Metazoa; phylum Chordata; class Actinopteri; order Labriformes; family Labridae; genus Scarus; species Scarus forsteni. The sequence goes on from JAZDUH010000115.1 coordinate 89,178, forward strand.
CTTATATGGTACATGCACGGTATAATAAAAACACTTGGATGTGCCCTCAGCCTAAATTTAGAACCCTACCCGCGACCCTATTTTTGGTCTCTCCCTGTCCGATGATTTGCCTACAACAACTCAGCCTGTCACTACCCCGCTAGCCTGGCATGCCATCCTGCTGAAATGGAACCATGGCGTCTCCTCCACCACATGCTGGCTGGAAAGGACAAGTTTGACTCTTCATAGAACTAAAGAAGTTCTTACAGAAGGATTCTCTCAAATCCTTCAACAAGACCCGCAGTCCGCTCCTAACCTGTAATGTTAATAAACTGAGTCTGCAGACTGATGAAATAATCTCTTTTTTACTGCAGACCTAGATAAAATTATAATGTTATTACCGTAGACTTTTTTTTTACCGACTTCTATGATGCGTACCACGCAGAGTTGACGGAGTAGAGAAAACAACTCTTCCTCAGTCCCTCTTTATATTCAATTTTGGTTTAGTGAAGAGATGTAAAATCCAGGAATCCAGGTAAAATCCCAATAATACTATTTGTACAGACACTGAATGCCAATTGTATGCTGACGATACAGTGTTTTATGTCTCAGCAAAGAACCCCATCAAGCTTCAGAGATCTTAAGCAGACAGATGGTAAGTGTTTCAGAATGGTTACAAAGGAACCACTTAACACTTAATTACAAAAAACAGTATCAATGTGCGTTTCAATAAGAAAGAAAGTTCTAGATAAATTTCACATCACTATTGATGCAAAAGAAATAGATGTGGTAAATGATTTTAAATATTTAGGAATAATTTTAGATTCTCAACTTAAGTTTGATG
>JAZDUH010000115.1:95000-150000 GCA_036419115.1 Scarus forsteni
AAATGGAAGGTTAGAAATAGGCCTGTAGTTAGCTAATGTTCCTGAATCGAGGTTAGGTTTTTTAAGGAGGGGTTTGATTACTGCTGTTTTAAAAGACTGTGGTACGTAGCCTGTTGATAGAGATATATTTACTGTCTCCAGCAACAATGGACAAACTAGAGGAAAGACCTCCTTAAACAACTTAGTTGGGATTGGGTCTAAAAGGCAGGTTGATGATTTAGAGGAAGAGACGAGAGAATTTAGCTCCTGAAGGCTAATCGTAGAGAAACTGTGTAACTCAGGTCTAACTACTACTACATTTAGAGGTAAGGCAGGTTCAGCTGGAGATAAAGAGTTGCTAATTTTGTCTCTAATTTTCAGAATTTTATCATTGAAAAAGTTCATAAAGTCCTCACAGCTCAGGGCTAGAGGAATCACAGGCTCAATAGAGCTCTGACTCTGTGTCAGCCTGGCTACAGTGCTGAAGAGATATCTGGGGTTGTTTCTATTTTCTTCAATAAGTGAGGAGTAGTAGGCAGCTCGAGCATGTTTTAAGGCTCTCATGTAGTTATTATGACTCTCTCGCCAAAGTATATGTGACTCTTCCCTTTTATCAGAGCGCCACATTCTCTCTAATTTACGGGTTGTTTGTTTAAGTGTACGAGTCTCTGAATTAAACCAAGGGGCTGTCCTCTGACGTTTAATACGTTTTTGTCTCAGTGGAGCAATTGAGTCCAAAGTGGATCTTAGTAGACTGGCTGAGTCATCAACAAGCTGATCCAGCTGAGTAGGGCTAAAACTAATATCACAGTTATCGGTTGGCCAATTTATTGAGCTTAAGGCAGTAGGAATGGCTTCTTTGAATTTAGCCACTGCACCACTGGACAGATTTCTACTGCTCACAATTTTGCTGCAAAACGCAGAATCTTCCAGGAGGATGCTGAAAGTTACTAAGAAGTGGTCGGATAAAAATGGATTTTCAGGAAAAACTTTCACTTCATTAATATTGAGGCCATATGCTAAAACCAAATCAAGAGTGTGATTAAAATGATGGGTAGCTTCATTAACAGACTGAATAAAGCCAACTGAATCTATTAATGACATAAAAGCTGAGCTAAGACTATCACTCTCTTTGTCGACATGGATATTAAAATCACCTACAATGATTATTTTATCAGAGCTAAGGACTAAGTTTGATATGTACTCAGAGAATTCTGATAAGAATTCAGAGTATGGGCCTGGAGGACGGTAACTTATCACAAACAGGACTGTCTGGCCGGTTTTTGAATCAGTATTAGATAAATTTAGAGTAAGACTTTCAAAAGAAGTATATTTAGAATTTGGTCTGTGATTGATTTGGAGGCAGGAATGATAAATAGCTGCTACACCACCACCACGGCCTGTGTCGCGTGGTATATGAATATTTGAATGACTGGGAGGAGTGGACTCTTTTAAACTGACATATTCTTCGTCACGTAGCCATGTCTCAGTTAGACAGAATAAATCAATCTGATTTTCTGATATAAGGTCGTTCACCAGTAAAGATTTGGACCTCAGTGATCTAATATTTAAGAGACCACATCTGATTCTCTGATGTTTTAAAGCCACTACATTTGAAGGTTTTATTTTAATAAGATTTCTATGGTTGACACCTCTTTTATTTGTTTTTGTGTTAATATCTAAGTGAGCTTTGGGTCGGGGGACTGACACAGTCTCTATGGAATAATGTTTATCACTATTACAAAAGCCATAGCAGTTATCTAAGTGATTAAAACAGCTGTCATAACAGTAATGGCAGGAAAACTGTCCTAGAGCAAGCGCAGAGGAGCATGGAGGACTGCAGCTCTGCAACATGGTCTCATCTCTGAGAGGTCATAAGTGTGACTCTGCCATGTTTTTTGATAGGAGAGATGCACCAGCCAGAGTAGGATGGATGCCATCTCTTCCTATCAGGCCAGGTTTTCTCCAGAAGGATGACCAATTGTCAATGAAGCCCACATCATTTGCTGGAGACCACCTCGATAGCCAGCGGTTGAATGATGACATGCGGCTATACATGTCATCACTGGTCAGATTGGGCAAGGGGCCAGAGAAAATTACGGAGTCCGACATTTTCTTTGCAAAAGAGCACACTGATTCAATCTTTAATTTGGTAACTTCCGACTGGCGACGTCGGGAGTCATTCGTGCCGACATGGAGGACTATTCTAGCAAACTTACGTTTACTCTTTGCCAGCAACTTCAAATTTGCCTCAATGTCGCCCGCTCTGGCCCCTGGGATGCACCTAACTATGCCCGCTGACTTCGCTATCGTCACGTTTCTGACTATGGAGTCGCCAATTATCAGTGTTTGTCCCCCTGTGGGCGGGTTACCACCATCACTGAGGGGAGAAAACCTGTTGGAAACGTGAACCGGATGGTGGGGTACCGAGTGGGTCTTCGACTTACGGCTATGCTTGTCGCGGACAGTGACCCAGCCATTACAAGCCGGGGGGGAGGCTAAGCTAACACTAGCGCGGCCTGCACCGCTAGCTACATCCTGCCTGCTCGCTATGGCTATGTAAGTGGGCTTTGATCCGGCGCAGAGCCGCTTCTCCAGATCGGACACCCTTGCCTCCAAATCTAGGAATAAGCTACACTTCTGACAAATACCGCTATCAGTAAAGGAGGACGAGGAGTAGCTAAACATCTGGCACATCGGACAGGAGCGGAGGGAGAAGCCATGCTAAGAAGGTAAGCTAAGCTATGCTAAGCAGAAGAAAATAAAACTAAATGACCGCTTGAGAGAAGCTAGAATGGTTACAGTAGACCTTAGTACGTTCGATCAAACGTAGATCGTAATCAATCAAAACAATGATAAGCTCAGATGGCAGATATTAGTCAGTTAAAGTTAGCGTTAGCTGAACAGAGACAACACACTACAAACAGCACTGCACTGTGAAACAGGAAGTGATAATTATGAGATAGTAAGTCATAATTATGAGATAGTCATAATTATGAGAAGTCATCATTCATGAGATAGTGTCATAATTATGAGATACTAAGTCATAATTATGAGATAGTAAGTCATAATTATGAGATAGTCTCATAATTATGAGATAGTAAGTCATTATTATGAGATAGTAAGTCATTATTATGAGATAGTAAGTCATAATTATGAGATAGTAAGTCATAATTATGAGACACTAAGTCATAATTATGAGATAGTAAGTCATAATTATGAGATAGTAAGTCATAATTATGAGATAGTAAGTCATAATTATGAGATAGTAAGTCATAATTATGAGATAGTAAGTCATAATTATGAGATAGTAAGTCATAATTATGAGATAGTAAGTCATAATTATGAGATAGTAAGTCATAATTATGAGATAGTAAGTCATAATTATGAGATAGTAAGTCATAATTATGAGATAGTAAGTCATAATTATGAGATAGTAAGTCATTATTATGAGATAGTAAGTCATAATTATGAGATAGTAAGTCATAATTATGAGATAGTAAGTCATAATTATGAGATAGTAAGTCATAATTGAGATAGTAAGTCATAATTATGAGATAGTAAGTCATAATTATGAGATAGTAAGTCATAATTATGAGATAGTAAGTCATAATTATGAGATAGTAAGTCATAATTATGAGATAGTAAGTCATAATTATGAGATAGTAAGTCATAATTATGAGATAGTAAGTCATTATTATGAGATAGTAAGTCATAATTATGAGATAGTAAGTCATAATTATGAGATAGTAAGTCATAATTATGAGATAGTAAGTCATAATTATGAGATAGTAAGTCATAATTATGAGATAGTAAGTCATTATTATGAGATAGTAAGTCATAATTATGAGATAGTAAGTCATAATTACGAGATAGTAAGTCATTATTATGAGACACTAAGTCATAATTATGAGATAGTAAGTCATTATTATGAGATAGTAAGTCATAATTATGAGATAGTAAGTCATAATTATGAGATAGTAAGTCATTATTATGAGACACTAAGTCATAATTACGAGATAGTAAGTCATAATTATGAGATAGTAAGTCATAATTATGAGATAGTAAGTCATAATTACGAGATAGTAAGTCATTATTATGAGATAGTAAGTCATTATTATGAGATAGTGAGTCATAATTATGAGAGGTTAAGTCATAATTATGAGATAGTAAGTCATAATTATGAGATAGTAAGTCATAATTACGAGATAGTATCTCATAATTATGAGACACTAAGTCATAATTATGAGATAGTAAGTCATAATTATGAGATAGTAAGTCATAATTATGAGATAGTATCTCATAATTATGAGATAGTAAGTCATAATTATGAGATTAATTATGACTTACTTTCTCATAATTATGAGTTACTAACACATAATTATGACTTACTATCTCGTAATTATGACTTCTTTTCTCATAATTATGACATTGGTGTTTTTTTTGTTTTTTTTTACTTTTCAGTTTTTTTCTATTTTTTCCTGGCGGGAATGGGCTTCCATAATTTTTTATTGTTTTTAACTAACATAATTATTTTCATATGGAATTTTCCTAAAAGAGAGTCCATTTCATTTTCATTGTTTTTTTCTCTTTTTTGTTTGTTAAATTTACAATATTTTTTGTTTATTTTATTTAAAATATCCTGACCTTCCAATTACAGTTAAATCTTAAGAAATTAAAGTTTCTTGCTTTTGATATCGTGCACTCATTTGATAATGCCATACATTATATTTACACCAATGAAAAAATTAAAAAAAAAAATCTAATTAATATTGACAATAATATCGTTTATCGGCAATATTTTTTTGGACTATTATCGTCCAGCAAAATTTGTTATCTTGACAGGCCTACTTGTACTCCTGTCTTAAAATGTAAGGGATACTGGAGCTTGGTTGGGGTGGTGGGACAGCTCACAGCAAGCACTGGAAAATTTCCCTTATTTTCAAATCCAAAACTTGACAGGTATGATATATGTGTGTGTATATATCTATATCTATATATATATCTATATATATATAGATATATATATAAAGGATGAGCAGATTTTTTTCTGTTTAAACCTATACATGTGTTTGGAGGCCAACTTAGTGCTTAATACAGCCTGTCTGATAGAGATGTCAGGACCCCCTTTTGTTTTAAGTAAGATAGACCTCCTCCCATTACGTACCCACAATGTATAAAGTATCCATCTGGTATCCATCTGGACTGATTGATGCACAGACTCAGTCCTATCTGCATGGCTGATGTGAGGGAGTGGTTAAAACCTGAAACATTCAGAGACCTTCTGGTGACCCATGCTGGTAAGAAGTCACTGCAGTCCACAATGCTTTATCATATTTATTAGGAAACATCTGTAAATTCAAGTGCAACAGACTTTCAGCTGACAGCAGAGTTTCTCACAGTCAGGAGGTTTCACATCAGCTTCAGGAGGCCCCCACCCTCCACCCTCCACCTCTGTCAACACTGGGGACTTTCTGGACACCACCCTCAGCAAAAAGGAGTTTATTCAAGTGTACTACAAGTATACAAGACTAAGTACATTAATTCTCAGACTTACACTTATACTTTAATAATAAAATATGTACTTATAGTAAACTTTTACTTCTCTCTGCCACAAAGTACTAATACTTAGTAAACCTTGATCCAGGTACAGACTGAGGTCAAGTCATTGTGCTTACATTTAATTTAACAGAATAAAAATGTTTTTCTCTGCACACATTTACTCTGAGCTTTTCTCCTGTTATAAACTGACGTGTTGATCATCATATAGAGCTGGAGTTTAAAGTTTACAGGTCATACTGTGTGTGCTCTATTGCTTTATATCTATGTTCCTTAAAAGCATCAACAGAGAAACACTTGACTGACTTTATTGATCAGTTCTAGTCCCTTTCATTATGTCCACAGCATCATCTGTTTGAACAAGAACACATTTTGTTTTAATCCTATCAGAGCAGACAGCATTAACAGTTTGTTTTTAACCTCATATATGAAAGTACTTTGTACACTGAGCTGTGAATCTTTACACACAGGTCTGTTTGGTTTAATAAGAACCTCAATGAAAACACATCAGAGTTTGACACATGGACAAAAAGCAGAAGTTTGATTAGTTTTAAAATAATCAAGTCATTCATGAAACCAAATGTACCATCTTTCAAACACACAGCTCTGCTGTGTCTCTGCTTTAGTCTGTCAGAGTTTGACTGAGACAGAAGTTTCAGTTCAATCTGTGCATGAAGGAGAATCACAGGAAAGGAGAACTAAAAGTATGCTTAAAGTATAACAAGTAAAGTAGCAAAAAATAGTATTTTTTATAGTTCATAGAGGTATACCAAAAGTATACTTCAATAAACTTAAAATGTGGACTAGAAGTACCTAGTACAATATAACGGTACCTTACTTGAAAGTACTTTTATAAACTTAAAAATGCTCCAATGAAGTCAAAGGCAGTATTTAACTAGTGTACTTTCTAGTGCTGTATAAGTACACGGTCTGTAGTATACTTACTATACTTAATAAAATGAACTTCAAGTGCTCTACTTTTTGCTAAGGGACCCTCTGAGTGGGAGCAGCGTGTCAGACCCCCTCCGTCCCATCTGTGCGCTCATGTACCTGTGGGGGCGCTGTCCAGACTGTGTGCATGTGCCTCATTATTAAGAAACCCCGCTATACGTCCGCCTGGCCGAGGCCTGCAGTTCACATTATTCCCCAGATGGTGGCGCAGTCAGAGCTGAGCATATGCCAGTACCTCCTCATTCATGCTGTCGTGTGCTTCAGTGCAGCTTCGTCTTGGACTCGCCTGCTGTTTGGTACCTCAGAGTTTGAAAAGTCTGGATCTAAATAAGCGGAAGCCTTGTGTGCAGTAAAAACAGCTCCTCTGCTGTTCTGGACACATCACCCCCTCAGACATCACTGGTGTCATGTGTACCTGCCTCTCTCTGTCTTCTCCCCCCTCACTCAAACGTCACTTGTATCATGGCGCGCGCCCTGCGCCTCCCCCTCTGGAACCTTGAGCGCACCAGCGCGCGCCGGCTTGTCCCCGCCACAGAGGACGTGATGGAGCAGGAAGACCACCAGCACTGTGAAGAACACGGTGCAGAGGATGATCCCCACGAACGCGCCCACCGACACTCCGGACGGTCTCCTGGTCGGATGGGGGCGTGGCACAGGCGGGAGGGGGGGCAGGGTCCCCGCAGACCCGGAGCCCTCGGACCCCCCATCGGCCTCTGTGTCATCCTCGGTCTTCACGCACCTGTACTGGCTGACCAGAGCATATCCTGGAGCACACGAGCACACGTAGCTGCCGTAGGTGTTCCTACATTCATGGTCACAGTAGAAGAACGCGCACTCGTCGATGTCGATGCAGACCGTGAGGCCCGCGCGCTCCTCGGCGATGTAGCCTTCCGGGCAGTAGCACTGGAACATGTCGTTGGGGTCGCACTCGGCCTCGCACTCCTCGTGCCCGCAGTACAGCCGGCACTTGTGGGGGGCCTGGGGGTCGGCCCTGTAGCCGTCGTAACAGGAGCAGCTGTAGCTCCCGGCTGTGTTGGTGCACACGTGCTCACAGGGAGCGGACACGCACTCATCCACGTCCACACACAGGCTGCCAGTCAGCTTGTATCCCTCCTGGCACACGCACTGGAACCCCCCCACCGTGTTGACGCACCTGAAGTTGTCCCCGGGACACTGCCGCTCGTCCGTGCAGTCATTAAAGTCCACGCAGGACCTGCCGTCTTGCGCCAGCTTAAAGCCGTGGTCGCACACGCACAGGAGCGCCTCTCCCTGTTTGTAACATGCGTGCGTACATCCCATGGCCACGCACGGGTCTTCTGCTGTCACCTCGCACGTGACTTTGTTTCCCTCGTGGACGGTCTGCCCCAGCGGGCAGTAGCAGATGGGCTCGTTATGGGGTCCCACGGCGCACTTGAACTCGCAGCCTCCCTCGTGGATCTCGCAGCTCCACGGGGCCTGCAGCCACTGCTGTGAGAAACAGACGTAGGTGGTCTCCGTGGGCATCCGGATCGCGGTGCTCCCTGGGGGCACGGACAGCAGACCCTCGCCCTGAAAGCCCAGCGTGGTCTTGTAGATGACGGACTCGCCCTCCGCTGCAGGCAGACCCCCGCACGGCTCTGCCACGCTGTGCTCGCACAGGAACCCTGCCCCGTGCGCGTGGCACGGCTCCGGGCTCCATCTAAAGCCGTCCTCCCGGGAAACTGAGACGCAGCTAGGAGCGGAGCAGCTGCTGTCCAAAGTTGGCAGCCAGTTGGAGAAGTCGCTTTGGCTGTCTCCTGTCACCCACTGAAAGCCCTGCAGCTCCGCGGCAACGTCAGGGCAGCCGGTCTGCAGCTGGAGACCGATCCAGTACCGCCCCGTCCAGTTCCCCAACAGGAAAACCAGACTGTCGTGGGCTGAGGGCGAGCGCACGGTCATCAAGTGTCCCCCGCGCTCTCTGCAGAGGTCCTGGGCGCCTGAGAAAGCCCCTGCATGTCGGAACGCAGTGAAACAGTCGTTACTGATGCAGAGTCCGTTACTCGGCTCGAGCGCCCCGGCTGTCTCCCTCAGGAGCGCGAGCAGGAGCAGAAGACGCCCCGTCACATCCACCATGTTTGATCCGCGCTCAGGGGCCGTGTGCGCGCGCTGCTGCTCTCCGCTTTGAGGCTTGTTTGTTTGAGAAATTCTTTTGCCAACAAGCCCCCAGCTCCATGTTCGAGCCGCGGAGGAAGGAAGTCTGCGCTGGTCTTCCTGCTCTCTCTCTCTGCCGCTCCTCTGGCACCGACACCCAAATTCCAAATTACGCACGGGCTTTACGCACTGACGCAGCCTGTACGCCCCCTCGGACAGCAGCCCCTCCCAAACACACTCAGCACGCCCCCCTCCTCCCCCTGATTCTGGAGCAGGGTCCCGTTTTCTTTGGAGATCTAGTTTTTCTTAAACAGCTGTGAGCCTGAAACAGCTCAGTCCAAACAGAGCGCAGACTTCATCTGAATCACAAAGTGCCTGATCCAAGGAGGCCTCACCGCCCTGAATGATTCAGACAATATCCCCCCACCAGTGAGCATCACTCTGATCCAGAGTCCACACCATAGATTCAATTCAATTTAAAGGGACCGTGAAGACTTTCTAAGTAATTACAAAAAAAGTCTCTCTTTCAGATATAGCCTATGCCTGATTGAAATACACACTTAAAGATGAGTTTTATAGCATCAAAATAGGTTAGCTAAATGCTATTCCTATAGATACATTACCTCGTCACTTTGCATCCTGTAAGTTGTTGAAAAAAGAAGTTGTAAAGCAATGCAGAGTTCTGAGGAAGGTCCGAGCTGCATTCATTAGCATCACAACAAACACACGCTTCGGCTTGGGTCATGTCTTTTGGTGCGTTCCAGTTGTAGTCAGAAGTAGGAATTTCTGAGTTCTGAGTAGGAAAATGCAGCTGGGACGTCCCCCAAAGTCTGAATTACCTATTGGGAACTCGGTGAAACCTCGGCACCCCCGAGTTGACAATGGAAGATGGATGCCCCCAGTGTGAACAGTTATTTAGCTCCTGTAATAATCAATTTATTTGCACTTCTGACTGGGGTGTGTCTATGGAATCAGATTTGTGCCAATGGAATAAAGCAAAGCTTTCTAGAATAAAGCAAAGCTTTCTAGAATAAAGCAAAGCTTTCTAGAATAAAGCAAAACTTTCTAGAATAAAGCAAAACTTTCTAAAACTCAAACGAACAAAATGGATTTAATCAAAAATAAAACGTACTCAACCAAAAAAATTCTTGTCAAAAGCAAAAAATATCACTCATTGTGAAAACTGTTTGACTTTTTTTCTGAATTGTTTCCATTGCTTCATTCTTTCTTCTCTCTCTCTTTTGGTTTTGCTTCTTGTTTTTTTGGTTTTGCTTCTCAGTTTTTTGGTTTTGCTTCTCAGTTTTTTGGTTTTGATTCCAGCTTCTTTGGTTATTCTTCTGACACAAACCTCTCGTGTGGGCGGGTTCTATGAGGGGCGCGTTCCTATTGGCTGATGAGTTTTTGAGTATCACGCCCTGTGAACCGGATGTTATTCAGGGCAGAGCACAGCGGAGAACAGCAAAGCAAAACAACCAAACGTGAGGAGTTGTGTGTCCTGTGTTCGTGTTCTTCAAACATACCTTAGGTAAGTATTGTTCACTGCATGGTATCCAGAAAGGTAAAAGCACTTTTAGTAAAGTAAAGCTAAGTCTTGCTTTGTAGTGAACTATCGTCCTCTCATCTGTTGTGCTGCGGCCTCTGAACACAGAAGCTAATGCAGTCCGAGGTCGGCTGACGGTGCTGTGCTTTACCTTTCTGGATACCATGCAGTGAACAATACTTACCTAAGGCATGTTTGAAGAACACGAACACAGGACGACACACGACTCCTCACCGTGGATGTATTATTTGAACTGGATGCCGGACGGAAACATGTTCATGTGCTGGGGGGCTCGCCCAGCGCATACCATAGACATATGTACATAGACGCCTCATTGACTGGCGCTGCCTATTGGAGCTGACATAGCAACCGGCCGCCATCTTGGAGGGGTCTCACATGCGGCCTCAGTGCGTTTAATTATACTGAGAAAGGATTGTTATGCCCAACTATTATGAGCATAACTCAGCGAATTTTCACCCGATTTTCACACGGATAAGGTTTTTCCAAACAACAGAGATGCACTCAAAACAAAGGATGCTGTGACACATTAAAATACTTTTTATTATGCTCTTATTCTGTTGCAATGACACAGTACAGTGAGACAAACAGCCAAAACGTATGAGCGCCAACATTTTTGTGGTCATATTTTATATATATATATATATATATATATATATATATATATATATATATAGATATATATATATATATATATACATACACATATATATATATATTATACATATATATATATATATATATATATATATATATATATATATATATATATATATATATATATATATATATATATATATATATATATATATATATATATATATATATATACATATATATACATATATACATATACATATATATACATGTGTATATATATATATATATATATATATATATATATATATATATATATATATATATATATATATATATATGAATATATATGTATATATATGTGGTCATATCAATGTACATATAAGAAATTCACAATGCCGACTTCACACATTTGTAATATGATAGTTAATATTTTCTAAAATATTATCATTATAATTATTTTGATCATAGTAAAATTAAAAATAATGATGGTATCATTGGCCAAAGTAATAATGAAATTAAAGTAAAGTAGAAAAGCACTCTGAGAGGGCAGACCTCCGCCAGCACCACAGTCCTCTCTCATGTTGTGATTTTTACCATAAATATTAGTCCTACCTTCATTTCATCTAAATATTTAGATTCCTTGACCATGAAAACGTATCATGTTCATAATGATATCTATAACCTAGACTGGACCGCACCGTGCGTCGCCGCCATATTGGAGGGGTCTCTTCACTCTGGTCTAGCACCAGAAACAAGTGGAGTGAACGCATTTATGCTCGTATTTTGTGCAGCTTAAAGTGACAGTAAGCGGTATAATATTGAAAGCAGATAACCTTTTTATGTTTTATTCCAACACAGCTGAGTAAAAACGTATTTGAAGTTTAAAATGCATGTCAACATGATTTATATTAGTCTGATTTGTGTGTGTGTGTGTGTGTGTGCGTGTGTGAGCGCACGTACATGTGCCTGTGCCTGAAATCGTTGCCTTGAATTTTCTCACATCACACGATAACAAAAATATGGAAATAATAATAACAAAATTAATATTACTGTTGTTGTTACTACGATTACCATTACACCAATGACAACCCCTTCCTGCCCCTATAACATCAACTGCCGCTAATGATATTGTTGTTCCTCCTCTGCTCGTTAATAATCCACCCAAGTTTATTTGTATTACTCTTTTATAATTTATTTTTATTTTATTTACTATGATATATTTATGTATTACCTGTACTATTTATCATTATATTGCAGCTGCTAGTGATAAATGACTATCCCCCCTTTTAAAATAAACCAATAATATTACTGTTGTTCTACTTGTTATATATATATATATATTTTTTTAATCTTAAATCTTTGTTCATATAAGCATCCATACTACAGTTACCTCCGCCAGGAGGTTGTGTTTTCGGGAGACTCCGTCTGTCTGTGAACAAAATAACTCAAAAAGTTATGGATGGATTTTGATGAAATTTTCATGAAATGTTCAGCATGGGAAAAGGAAGATGTGATTCAATTTTGGTGTTGATCCAGATCAGCATCTGATGACGACAAATGTGATTTTCGTGAATGACTGAACTAAAATAGATATCATTATGAACATGCTACGTTTTCATGGTCAAGGAATCTAAATATTTAGATGAAATAAAGGTAGGACTAATATTTATGGTAAAAATCACAACATGAGAGAGGACTGTGGTGCTGGCGGAGGTCTGCCCTCTCAGAGTGCTTTTCTACTTTATTTTAATTTCATTATTACTTTGGCCAATGATGCCATCATTGTTATTAATTTTACTACGATTAAAATAATTATAATGATAATATCTTAGAAAATATTAACTATCATATTACAAATGTGTGAAGTTGGCATTGTGAATTTCTTATATGCGTGATATGATATGATATATATATATATATATCTATATGTATATGTATATATATATATATATATATATATATATATATATATATATATATATATATATATACATACATATATATATATATATATACATATATATATACACACACACACACATATATATATACATATATATATATATACACATATATACATATACACATATATACGTATATATATACACACACACACACACACACACACACACACACATATATCTATCTATATATATAATATATCTATATATATCTATATATACATATATATATATATATATAAAATATGACCACAAAAATGTTGGCGCTCATACGTTTTTGGCATATATATATATATATATATATACATATATATATATACATATATTGTCTCACTGTACTGTGTCATTGCAACAGAATAAGAGCATAATAAAAAGTATTTTAATGTGTCACAGCATCCTTTGTTTTGAGTGCATCTCTGTTGTTTGGAAAAACCTTATCCGTGTGAAAATCGGGTGAAAATTCGCTGAGTTATGCTCATAATAGTTGGGCATAACACTCCTTTCTCAGTATAATTAAACGCACTGAGGCCGCATGTGAGACCCCTCCAAGATGGCGGCCGGTTGCTATGTCAGCTCCAATAGGCAGCGCCAGTCAATGAGGCGTCTATGTACATATGTCTATGGTATGCGCTGGGTGAGCCCCCCAGCACATGAACATGTTTCCGTCCGGCATCCAGTTCAAATAATACATCCACGGTGAGGAGTCGTGTGTCGTCCTGTGTTTGTGTTCTTCAAACATGCCTTAGGTAAGTATTGTTCACTGCATGGTATCCAGAAAGGTAAAGCACAGCACCGTCAGCCGACCTCGGACTGCATTAGCTTCTGTGTTCAGAGGCCGCAGCACAACAGATGAGAGGACGCATAGTTCTCTACAAAGCAAGACTTAGCTTTACTTTACTAAAAGTGCTTTACCTTTCTGGATACCATGCAGTGAACAATACTTACCTAAGGTATGTTTGAAGAACACGAACACAGGACGACACACGACTCCTCACGTTTGGTTGTTTTGCTTTGCTGTTCTCCGCTGTGCTCTGCCCTGAATAACATCCGGTTCACAGGGCGTGATACTCAAAAACTCATCAGCCAATAGGAACGCGCCCCTCATAGAACCCGCCCACACGAGAGGTTTGTGTCAGAAGAATAACCAAAGAAGCTGGAATCAAAACCAAAAAACTGAGAAGCAAAACCAAAAAAGCTGGAATCAAAACCAAAAAACCGAGAAGCAAAACCAAAAAAGCTGGAACAAAAACCAAAAAACCAAGAAGCAAAACCAAAAGAGAGAGAGAAGAAAGAATGAAGCAATGGAAACAATTCAGAAAAAAAGTCAAACAGTTTTCACAATGAGTGATATTTTTTGGTTTTGTCCAGAATCTCCTTGGTTGAGTACGTTTTATTTTTGATTAAATCCATTTTGTTCGTTTGAGTTTTAGAAAGTTTTGCTTTATTCTAGAAAGCTTTGCTTTATTCTAGAAAGCTTTGCTTTATTCTAGAAAGCTTTGCTTTATTCTAGAAAGCTTTGCTTTATTCCATTGGCACAAATCTGATTCCATATGTGTCGCTCTAGATCAGCTGTATTCAGTATTGTTAGACTTATATTTACAAAAATGTTGCCATAGTGATAATCACATTCTTCATACAACAATGCAGGGCATGCTAACAACAGCTAACAATAGCCTGGTAGATCAGCATGTTTTTTTCTGACTTCAACTGGAACGCCGATAAGTCGGAGATGATGTCACTCCCAGTTCCGAGGTTACTGGAACGCAGCATTACGACAGTCGCCGCGCGTGCTCATGGGAAGCAGAGTCTTTATGTCGCCGGTAATAGATTCTCCTCATAGCACCTTTAATAAAGCTTTATTGTCATGAATGTAAAAATACATTGTTGCCAAAGCTCAACAATAAACAGTCATATAGAATATTTACATTGGTATGGCAAGCCCTTTTAACATTTAATAGCTAGTTAATATGTAATACAGATATCCGCAATTCAATTCTTCCTAGTGAAATTGAACATTTCAGATATCCACAATGACATTATTCCTATCCACAATTGTAATTTCAGATATCCACAACTTAATTCCTCCTAGGACAAATCACGCCCCTTTTTCCATTCATGTGTGTGGGGTTTCTCATTACAGATATCTTAAATTCAATTATGGATAGCCACAGATGTGATATCTGCAACTAAATTATGACTATCCATAAATCTAGTTGCATTTATCTACAATTTCATTCCAGCTAGTCACAATTCCAAGTCAAGATATCTTCAACCCCCTTCCATTAAAGATATCTATAATAGCATTTATAGATATCTTTAATTACATTTTGACTAGTCAAAATGCCGTTATAAATACTGTATCTTGAACTGGAATTACGCCTAGTCAGAATGAAATTGTAGATATCTGCAACTAGATTTATGGATAGTCATAATTCAGTTGCAGATATCTATATTTATATATTTAAATTAATTGTGGTTAGAGATATCTCAAATTTGAGATATCTTAAACTTTTATTTTGACTAGTCAAAATGTTATTACAGATATCTTGAAACAGAGTTTCGACTAGGCGAATTGATGTTGCAGATATCTGTAATGATGACAAAAGTTATGACAGGTATAGGAGGAGGGGCTTGCTGCAGGCGGGAGGCCGGAGCCGTTTGCCACTGTAGTCGATTCGAAACTCCATCATGTCAGAGCGGCTTGCTGAACCTGAAGCTGGGGTATTTGACCGGGTTTTTAACGCTGCAGCTCTATTTCATGGCATTTTCTAAATATCTTGTTGTTTTCTTCTGCTAAGTCATTGCAGATATCTGTAACTCAGTTTTGACTCAGTGGAAACTGAGTTACAGATATCTCTAGCTGTCATTGTGACGAGTCAAAACTGAATTATAGATATCTCCAACTGTATTTTTGACTAGTCACAACCATGTTGTTAATGTCTATAATGTTAATTCCGGAGAGTCAAATGTAGCTATTAAATGTTAAAAGGTCTTGCCATACATTAGTTGGACAGTTAGATTCAGTGTTGTTATGAGATTCGATATAATAACAATGGAATATTCACATCAGTTGATCATAAAGAAGTTCAGCAGAGCTCTATAAGTAATAATTCGTTCAGATCTGATGTTTTTCTCTGATGTCATGGCAGAGTGTCACATGATGTGCAGATAAATGAGTAAAGTGTGGATCTTCTCCTGGACAGAGTGTCATGAGTTCAGTGTGTTTTCTGCTGCTGTGATCTGATGGAGGAAAGCCTCTCTCTCAGTTTGGAGCAGAAAAATGAGCTCAGTCTTAGTTTCTCCTGAAGAACAGTGCTGACATATTCTCATTTCTTTTGGTGTCCATTCTCTCCTATGGCGACCTTTTTCCAAGACAGTCTGGCTGCAGACCTGCACTGACAGGACCCAGCTTTGCAGACCTGCACTGAGAGGACCGCCTGCACTGAGAGGACCCGACGTCACGTTTTTTTTCTCACATGCTCTGGCTGCAGACCTGCACTGACAGGACCGGAAGCTGATTTTAAGTCTTTCAAAATAAAAGCGAATATACCGGAAGCATGTATTTTCGTCAAAAGTTTATTCAAAACCTTTCCGAAATAAAAGCCATTACACTGGGAAGAACGTTTAAATGCCAACGACAGTGAAAGCCCTCTCATGTCAAACTTATTTCATACATATATCTAAATAATACATCCATGTCTAATCCTAAAGTTAACCTAGTTAGCCCTAGCCACTGCTACCCTAACTATGATAACAGCGCTTAAATTGCTTTTAATACTTAAGCAGGCTGCTTACAGTGATCACTTTGGGTGTTTTCATACATGTTTAAATGCCACAGGCAGTGACAGCCTGTCATGTCAAGCTTATCTCGTAGATATATCTACATAAACATCCATGTCCAATCCAAAAGTTAGCCTAGTTAGCGCTAGCCTCCGTTAGGCTAGCGCTAACTAGGCTAACTTTTGGATTGGATTGCAGCACGAAAAACACCCAAAAGTGCAAAAGTCATTTCTTTCCAATAAATATTATGACAGAGCAGTATATAATGGAAAAGACAACGTTTGTAATGGAATAAAGACTGTTCCTGTTTCTTCGAAAAAGACGAAAAGTAGTCTCTCGACTGTAACTCAGCTTCTTTCTTCACGGGAAAAAAACACACCGGAGCATGTGATGTGAGAAAAAAAACGTGACGTCGGGTCCTCTCAGTGCAGGTCTGCAACGCTGGGTCCTCAGTGCAGGTCTGCAGCCAGACCCCTCTCCCTTTTTCAGCCTGGAGCTGATGGTCCTGAGTCTGTACATTGTTAATGTGCATCTCTGCTTGATGTTTTTTACACTGATCAGATACTTTGCCAGAGAATATTCTCTGTTCAGGAGGTCAGAACATTCAAGTTCATGAGTGGATTTAATTTCATTTTTCCAATTGCCAATGTAAACAGCTTTGTTCTTTTTGTCTCTGTATGCCAGCTGAGTTCTGGAGAGATTTGGAGGTCTTGGATTTCTTTTATTTTGAGGTGGAAGGTTTCTCTGATGGTTCTCAGAGGGTCTGTCTCTTGGCTGAGAAAGGCTCTGTGGTGATAGGATTCAGGATCAGCTTGAGCTTTAACCCTATAACGTCAAGTGTATCATATTTGATATATACTTTTATAATACTCATAATCTGCTCAATATGATCAACAAATTACAAAAAAAACCCTGAATACAATCAGATAAATGATAAAAATGTCCTCAAATGGATCATCAGTTGCCAAAAACACCAAGTGTATGAAATGAGACACAAAAAATCGATATGTTGAATTTTATGGATATTTTGATTTTTGTAGAACTTTGACAGAAAGTGAAATAAAAATTTAATCTCCAAAAAAGTAGAATTTTCTGACTATAATCTACGGTCTTGGGCCTTACAGGGTTAATGGACCGTTTGATCGTGTGCAGAGAGAGAGTGGAGAGTCCCAGCTCGGCTCAACACGGTTTGGACACTTTCTCTGGACCCTGAGGATTTCTCTGCAGAACTGGAGGGGAAACTTTTCTGGGGTGATGTGTCCCATGAGGTGTGTCTCTGGGTGAGTCAGGGGCCCCACACTTCAGTCCCGTACATGAGGATGGGCTGAATGACACTTTTAAACAGTTTGATCCAGATTTGAATGGTGGGTTTGAACGGACTGAGTGACCTTTGACCTTGTCTGTGAGCGAGTTCATTGCTCTGCTAAAGCTGCAGCTGCTCTGATGCTGATGCCGAGGTGACTGTGCTCCAACGTTTACTGGAGAGTAAAAAAACATGCTTAGATTCTTCTGACCCGGGCTTCTTCTGGAACACCAGGACTTTTGTTTTGTCCACTTTAAAATCTTCTTCACACGAGAAGCTAAAACTCACGAAGAACACCTGAGAAAACTCTGATCTCACCTCCACCTCTCTGTAGTCAGCTCCACCTCTCTGTAGTCAGCTCCATCCCTCTGTTATCGGCTTCATCCCTCTGTGGTCAACTCCACCCCTCTGTAGTCAGCTCCACCTTCTCTGTAGTCAGCTCCACCTCTCTGTAGTCAGCTCCACCTCTCTGTAGTCAGCTCCACCTCTCTGTAGTAAGCTCAAACCCTCTGTAGTCAGCTCCACCTCTCTGTAGTCAGCTCCACCTCTCTGTAATCAGCTCTAATCCTCTGTAGTCAGCTCCACCCCTCTGTATACAGCTCCACACCTTTGCAATAAACTTCACCTCTCTGAAGTCATCTCCACCTCTCTGTAGTCAGCTCCACCTCTCTGTAGTCAGCTCCAGCCCTCTGTGGTGAGCTCCACCTCTCTGTAGTCAGCTCCATCCCTCTGTTATCGGCTCCATCCCTCTGTGGTCAACTCCACCCCTCTGTAGTCAGCTCCACCTTCTCTGTAGTCAGCTCCACCCCTCTGTAACCAGCTCTAACCCTCTGTAGTCAGCTCCACCCCTTTTAGGCAGCTCAAACCTTATGCAATCAACTCCACCTCTCTGAAGTCAGCTCCACCCCTCTTTAGTCAGCTCCACCAATCTGTAGTCAGCTCCACCCCTCTGTATCGACCTCGACCCCACTGTAGTCAGCTCCACCCATCTGTACCGACCTCGACCCCACTGTAGTCAGCTCCACCCCTCTGTAGTCAGCTCCACCTCTCTGTAATCAGCTCCACCCCCATGCAATCAACTTCACCACACTGTAGTCAGCTCCACCTCTCTGTAGTCAACTACAACCTCTGTCGTCAGCTCCACCTCTCTGTAGTCAGCTCCACCCCTCTGTAGTTAGCTCCACCCCTCCGTAATCAGCTCCACCCCTCTGCAGTCAACTCCACCAATCTGTAGTCAGCTCCACCTTCTCTGTAGTCAGCTCCACCCCTCTGTTGTCCTCTCCACCCCTCTGTAGTGAGCTCCACCCCTCTGTAGTCAGTCATCCTCTCTGTAGTTAGCTCCACTCCTCTGCAGTCAACTACACCTCTCTGTAGTCAGTTGCACCTCACTGCAGTCAGCTCTAACCCTCTGTAGTCAGCTCCACCTCTCTATAGTCAGCTCCACCTCTCTGAAGTCAGCTCCAACCTTCTGCAGTCAACTCCACCCCTTGTAGTCTGCTCCACCCCTCTGCAGTCAACTCTGACTCCTGTAGTCAGCTCCACCTGTCTGTAGTCAGCTCCACCCCGTTGCAATCAACTCCACCTCTCTGTAGTCAGCTCCACCCCTATGCAATCAACTCCACCTCTCGGTAGTCAGCTCCACCCCTATGTAATCAACTCCACATCTCTGAAGTCAGCTCCACCTGTCTGTAGTCAGCTCCACCCCTATGCAATCAACTTCACCACTCTGCAGTCAGCTCCACCTGTCTGTAGTCAGCTCCTGCAATCAACTTCACCACTCTGTAGTCAGCTCCACCTGTCTGTAGTCAGCTCCACCCCGTTGCAATCAACTCCACCACTCTGTAGTCAGCTCCACCCCCATGCAATCAACTCCACCACTCTGTAGTCAGCTCCACCCCCATGCAATCAACTTCACCACTCTGTAGTCAGCTCCACCTCTCTGTAGTCAGCTCCACCCCTCTGTAGTCAGCTCCACCCCTCTGTAGTCAGCTCCACCCCATTGCAATCAACTCCACCACTCTGTAGTCAGCTCCACCCCCATGCAATCAACTCCACCACTCTGTAGTCAGCTCCACCACTCTGTAGTCAGCTCCACCCCCATGCAATCAACTTCACCACTCTGTAGTCAGCTCCACCTCTCTGTAGTCAGCTCCACCCCTCTGTAGTCAGCTCCACCTCTCTGTAGTCAGCTCCACCTATCATAAAGATGAAGACAGCTCGTTGTTTCTCATGAAGTCTTTTTATTACTTCAGTCATGTTGTTTTTGTCATATAAACCTCAGAGACTGATTCATTGGTCAGATCATTAAAGCAGGAAGTGACTCCAGTGTACCACTCTGTGAACTGTGATTATAGATTTAGCTGAATCAGCAGAGACAGTTGTAGCTTAATAGGCAGAGATAGTTGTAGTTTGTGGTGTAGTTTTGCCTTAACAGTGATTAACTGTCACACAGCAGCATTCAGTGAAAATGTGCAGCAGCTCCTCATGGAGAGGATCAGGGCAGGACTCTTAACACATAACATATTATATACACATATATAAACTAAATATAATATCACACTCCATCAGCCAGAGCCTGCTCCACCCTCAGGCTCCTCAAGTGTCTCCACCTGTCTGTGACTCTGGACTGAGCTGTTTCAAACAGGGATGGGAATCGAAAAACCATGGCATTGTTGACACTGAAAATCTGACCATTTGCCCACATGCAAAATTTACAGGAATCGATAAGGGAATCGTTAAAGAATTGGATCGATTAGCAGGATCGTTAATAGCATTGGTATGATAAAATCTTATTAATTCCCATCCCTAGTTTCAAACAGTAAGACCTTTTTTTCCTCTTTGAAGAGTCTCCATTTATTAAGTGACCTGTGATGAAGACGATGACCCTTATGTTCATGTGCTAGCTCTGCACTGACAGCAGTGTGAGGGTGTGCATGTGTTAGTGTGTGTGTGTGTGTGTGTGCATGTGTTACTGTGAGTGAGTGTGTGTGTGTGTGTGTGAGTGTCAGAGTCAGCTGTAAACAGGTCTGTACATTAAAGTACAAAACCCAAAACCAGTGAAGTTGGCACGTTGTGTAAATGGTAAATACAAACAGAATACAATGATTTGCAAATCCTTTTAAACTACATACAATTGAAGAAACAGCAAGGACAAGATACTTAATGTTTGAACTGGTAAACTTTGTTATTTTTTGCAACTATTAGCTCATTTGGAATTTGATGCCTGCAACATGTTTCAAAAAAGCTGCACAAGTGTCAAAAAAAACTGAGAAAGTTGAGGAATGCTCATCAAACACTTATTTGGAACATCCCACAGGTGAACAGGCTAATTGGGAACAGGTGGGTGCCATGATTGGGTATAAAAGCAGCTTCCCTGAAATGCTCAGTCATTCACAAACAAGGATGGGCGAGGTCACCACTTTGTGAACAAATGTGTGAGCAAATTGTCCAACAGTTTAAAAACAACATTTCTCAACCAGCTATTGCAAGGAATTTAAGGATTTCATCATCTACGGTCCGTAATATCATCAAAATGTTCAGAGAATCTGGAGAAATTACTGCACGTAAGCAGCAAGGCCCAAAACCAACATTGAATGCCCATGACCTTCGATCCCTCAGACGTGTACTGCATCAAAAACCGGCATCACTGTGTAAAGGATATCACCACATGGGCTCAGGAACACTTCAGAAAACCACTGTCAGTAACTACAGTTCGTCTACATCTGTAAGTGCAAGTTAAAACTCTACTATGCAAAGCCAAAGCCATTTATCAACAACACCCAGAAACACCGCTGGCTTCGCTGGGCCGAGCTCATCTAAGATGGACTGATGCAAAGTGGAAAAGTGTTCTGTGGTCTGACCAGTCCACATTTACAATTGTTTTTGGAAACTGTGGTCGTCGTGTCCTCCGGACCAAAGAGGAAAAGAACCATCCGGACTGTTATAGGAGCAAAGTTCAAAAGCCAGCATCTGTGATGGTATGGGGGTGTATTAGTGCCCAAGCCATGGGTAACTTACACATCTGTGAAGGCACCATTAATGCTGAAAGGTACATACAGGTTTTGGAGCAACATATGTTGCCATCCAAGCAACGTCTTTTTCATGGACGCCCCTGCTTATTTCAGCAAGACAATGCCAAGCCACATTCTGCACGTGTTACAACAGCGTGGCTTCATAGTAAAAGAGTGCAGGTACTAAATGGTAAATGGTAAATGGTAAATGGACTTGAGCTTATATAGCGCTTTTCTAGTCTACTAGACTGGCCTGCCTGTAGTCCAGACCTGTCCCCCATTGAAAATGTGTGGTGCATTGTGAAGTGTAAAATACAACAACGGAGACCCCGGACTGTTGAACAACTTAAGCTGTACATCAAGCAAGAATGGGAAAGAATTCCACCTGAAAAGCTTCAAAAATTGGTCTCCTCAGTTCTCAAACGTTTACTGAGTGTTGTTAAAAGGAAAGGCGATGTAACACAGTGGTAAAAATGACCCTGTGACAACTTTTTTTGCAATGTGTTGCTGCCATTAAATTCTAAGTTGATGATTATTTGCAAAAGAAAAAAAAGTTTCTCAGTTTGAACATTAAATATCTTGTCTTTGCTGTGTATTCAATTGAATATAAGTTGAAAAGGATTTGCAAATCATTGTATTCTGTTTTTATTTACAATTTACTCAACGTGCCAACTTCACTGGTTTTGGGTTTTGTAAATCATGACAATTTTGATTTAAACCATCACTGGATTAAAGACAGCATCCTATCTGTATCCCCAGTGACCGTTTCTATACCTTCAGGATTTTAAAAATCATTCATATCATTATAGAGTTAAGACACAAATTCAGCAGCCCTCAGCTTCCAGAGATTCTAACCCACTTCATCAGTCAACAGCTCATTTAGTCTGAAGGTCTGACTCTGGACTGGAGGGTCCAGCAGCTGAAGACCAGGACAGTCCAGTCCTGTCCTGTGAAAGGAGTTCCTCAGGCTGTGTCCATGAGGATTTTGGTTTAGCAGCAGAGACGTTGAAGACGCTGACAGAGAAATAAGAGTGTGGAGAGGAAGAGCTGACAACTTCATCTCTGATGAAGAGGAGGAGTCACGGCAGAGAGCTCTGAAGCTGCTGGCTTAAATGAGGACCTACAAGAGAGCACGCTGTCTCTGGGGCCTGCTGCAGGGGCCTGTCCTCGGGGAGCCTCTTGTAGGTGTCCTTGGGGGGCTGTATTGGGGGCCCGTCCTCAGGGAGCCTCTTGTAGGTGCCCATGGGTGCCTGCTGCAGGGGCCCGTCCTCGGGAAGCCTCTTGTAGGTGTCTGTTGGGGCCTGTATTGGGGGCCCGTCCTCGGGTAGCCTCTTGTAGGTGTCTGTTGGGGCCTGTATTGGGGGCCCGTCCTCGGGGAGCCTCTTGTAGGTGCCCATGGGTGCCTGCTGCAGGGGCCTGTCCTCGGGGAGCCTCTTGTAGGTGTCTGTTGGGGCCTGTATTGGGGGCCTGTCCTCGGGGAGCCTCTTGTAGGTGTCTGTTGGGGCCTGCAGGTAGAACAGGTCGGTGTCGTGCTGTTTTAGGGAGGACAGCTGGAACGTGCCGCAACGTCTGAGCACGCTCCGGAGCAGCACACCCAGCAGCACGGCGAACAGTGCCATGAACACCGCGATGCCCAGCACGCTGCCCGTCTTCACGTAGGGGGGGACGGAGGCCGGGCGTGCGTTTGCGGGGTTGGAGTATGGAGGGGTAGAGCCTGATTCCTCGTCCTCCTCCTCCTGCTCCATCCCCGGCGGGCTCACATGGACACACTTGGTCTGGTGGTGTAGCTGGAAGCCAGGGTCACAGGCACACCTGTAGCTCCCAGGCATGTTGAGGCAGGTGTGGTCACAGTACTGCGCCATGATACACTCGTCGATGTCGGTGCAGTAGTCCGTTTCGTTGATGGTGTGGGTAATGAAGCCGTCGGGGCAGTAGCACTGGGGCGGCCCCCCCTCAGCTTTCCTGTCGCAGTCGGCGGGACAGGTGGTCTGGGTGCAGTGCTGCTCACACCTGGTGCGGTTTTTGGGAGACACCCTGAACCCCTCTTTGCACAGACACTCGTACGTCCCGTTGACCTGCGCACACATCATGTGCTCACAGATCTGACAGACGTGGTTGTCCACGCACGTTCCGTTCTCCTCTTTGAAACCATCTCTGCACGTGCACTCGAACCCCTCCCCGGTATAAGCGCACTCTCTGCCCTCCCCCGAGCAAGACGCACACACGTCTGCCGTGCAGGTGACGTTGTTGGGATGCAGAGTCTGCCCCGCGGCGCACGTGCACAGGTGTCGTGAGGGACTACACCTGTGGTCGCAGCCGCCCCTCATCACCTCGCAGCTCCAGGGGGCCGGCGTCCACTCACCGGAAGCACACAGATGTCTGGATTCCGGATGTTGGCCTCCATCTGTCCCAACCTCAGCGACGGTGCCCTGCGGGACACGCTGCCCGTCCTTCACCTGCATCTTCATCTGGGTCTGATAGGTCACGCGCGCGCCCCTGCGTGTCTGCAAAGCCCTGCAGGGCGACGTGTCCTGGCAAACAAACCCATGGAGCTGGTCTTGGCAGGACTGACTCCTCACACCGTAGCTCCGACCCCCGATAAAGACAAAAGAGGAGCAGTCCCCGGGATCTCCCGCCTTCTCACCGGAGCGCGAGACCAGCCAGAACCTCCCGCTCTGCCCGTCCAGGACTCGGCTCAGGAGGTCTTTGTCTGCCGGGCTGTACTCGAGTAGCTGCCCCCCCGAGTCCCTGCAGCCCTTCTCGGCGCCAGAGAAGTCCTTCCGCTCCTGATAAAGTATGACACACTTCTCCTCCGCGCAGAGTCCGCGCTGGGACAGGACCGGGTCCTCCAGCGCCCCCACCAGCAGCACCCAGAGCAGGCCGAGGACCATCGTGAGGGGGTCCAGGGCCTGGAGAGAAAACTTGCTGTTCGACGAAGCAAAGTCTGACAGCGACTGCAGCCCCTTCACTCGAGCCTCCGACCTTTTCCTTTTTTCTGCTGGA
This sequence comes from Scarus forsteni, assembly GCA_036419115.1. Taxonomy (NCBI): domain Eukaryota; kingdom Metazoa; phylum Chordata; class Actinopteri; order Labriformes; family Labridae; genus Scarus; species Scarus forsteni. Next base: position 119,814 of record JAZDUH010000115.1, read on the forward strand.
CCACGAGGGCAAGGAAGGAAGTCCAGTCCTGGCCCGCAGCCCGAGCCCGGCCCCATTGCTCAACCCCCGTGCGTCCAGAATCCTGATCTGGGGGCCCTCCAGGGACCAGCCGTAGGCCTATTAGTCAGATTTTACAGTAACGCCCTCTACACACTAACGCTCCGACAACGGCAAGTAGGGGAGACTGGGGATGGTTGCACCTCTTTCTGGCCGAGCCCCTGTACTCTAAAACCCTGACCCACATTCAGGTGAGTGTAGGGGTCACTGCAGACCAGGGGCAAGCAAATACCGGCTCCAGGGCTAAACCTGGCCCCCCAGTGATCATCTGTGGCCCTCGCCATGGTCTGGAGAATAACTTTCATATATAAACTTGTTTTTCTAACAAAACTGCTGATCAGTTTAAGATAAATGAAAAGCCTCAGAGAGCTGAAATAAAGTCACAGAGCAGTCAGAGAAGAGGATTTTAAACTGTGAGTCTGATCAGTTGGTGAGCCAAAGAGCTTCTGTGGTGAGAGTTTAAAGGCAGACATGATGAGGGGCAGGAAACAGCAGGAAACCACACATGTCCTAAAGTGGAGCCCCTATTTGTTTTGATTTATTTATTAATCCAGGCAAACAGAAAACATCAGCTCATCACAGCTCACAAAGATGAGCACATTTCAATCAGGAGAGACCAAAATTGAATGAACAAGTATTTATTAAACAGGTAGATATGACTGCAAATGTGCAGAGATTCTGGTTAGAGTCTCTTTGAGTGCTTAGACTCCATCGGGCTGTCTTGGTGTACTTCAGGGATGAATGAGAGATAGGATACCCCTCCTGGAGTCTAGACTCTGGTGGTGGTGAAAATTACAGGAGAATGAGTTGTAGATGTCTGCTGCTGGGACCCTGTTGTGGTCTTGGGTGCTGAGGTGAAAGAGCAACTATCATGAGGAGTTGGAAATTGACACTGGTGAGACGAATGGAGGTCCCGGGATGGAGGAGCATTTCTGAGATCATCATCAAAATGCCACCGCACTGACTGTGAAGGAGCATAAATATGATTTAAAATAAAGCTGCTTCAGAATGATTGGCCGAACAGTTGATTGTGGCAGGATCTGCTTGACTCAGTGGTTGAGTGAGAGCAAGCCCCTCATCAGCTGAGATTTGGATCACTTGAGCAGGTAGGCAGATTGAAGCATGACAGAGCAGAATGAATGAGCATACAGGTCTTCCTGACTGAACTTCCGTATAAATTTCATATTAAAGTAATTGTGAAATATTTAATGTGTTATGAACCTCAAGGGTCCCTAATACAGTATTCATGATATATTTTGTTTCATATGAACCTAAAGGTGAGACCTTATAATGTGGACGCATACAGGATAATTCTGAAGCAGGGTTTGATGTGACACAGGCAGGGGTGTATGTATATATATATATATATATATATACATATATATATATATATACATGTATGTATGTATGTATATATATATATATATATATACAAACATATATATATACATATATATATATATATACACACACACACACACACACACATATATATATATATATATATATATATATATATATATATATATAATGTATATATGAATACAGTATATATATATATAGTGGGAGGAAAAAGTAAGCACACCTTTTGTAATTTTGTACATTTCTGCCAAAATTGGTCATAAAATGTGGTCTGATCTTAACTCAAATCACAAGAAGTAGTAAGTAGTAAACAGTGTCTGCTTAAACTAATACCACCCAAACAATTACATGTTATCATATTTTTATTGGCCATAAGATGTGAACATTCACAAGACGGGGGGGAATAAGTAAGTTCACTCTTGGATTCAATAGCTGGTTGACCCTCTTTTGGCAGCAATAACTTCAACTAGACGTTTCCTGTAGCTGCAGATTAGGTGCGCACAACGATCAGGGTGAATCTTGCACCATTCCTCTTCACAAAGCTGCTGCAGTTCTGCAAGATTCTTGGGATGTCTGGTGTGAACAGCTTTCTTGAGGTCACAGCATCTCAATTGGGTTTAGGTCAGGACTCTGACTGGGCCATTCTAGAACATTTATTTTATTCTTCTGAAACCATTCTAAAGTTGATTTGCTTCTGTGCTTTGGGTCCTTGTCCTGTTGCAGCACCCATCCTCTTTTGAGCTTCAACTGTTTGACAGATTGTCTCAGGTTTTTCTGCAAAATATCTTGGTAAACTTGTGAGTTCATTTTTCCATTGATGATGGCGAGCTGTCCAGGCCCTGAGGCAGCAAAGCAGCCCCACACCATGATGCTCCCCCCACCATACTTAACAGTGGGAATAAGGTTTTGATGATGGTGTGCTGTTCCATTTTTTCTTCACACATGATGTTGTGTGTTCCCACCAAACAATTCAACTTTGGTTTCATCACTCCACAGAATATTTTCCCAGTTGCGCTGTGAAACATCTAAATGCTTTTTTGCAAACTTCAAACGTGCAGCAATGTTCTTTTTAGACAGCAATGGCTTCCTGTGTGGTGTTCTCCCATGAAACCCATTTTTGTTTCATGTTTTACGTATTGTAGATGTGTCAACAGAGATATTGGCATGTTCCAGTGATTTCTGTAAGTCTTTGGCTGACACTCTAGGGTTCTTTTTTACCTCATTGAGGATCCTGCGCTGTGCCCTTGGAGTCATCTTTACAGGGCGACCACTCCTTGGAAGAGAAGCAACAGTGCCGAACTGTCCCCATTTGTAGACAATTTTTCTCACCGTGGATTTGTGAACATCAAGACTTTTAGAGATGGTTTTGTAACCTTTTCCAGTTTTACACAAATCAACAATTCTTGATCTTAGGCCTTCAGAGAGTTCTTTTGAGCGAGGCATGGTGCACATCAGACAGTGCCCCTCATCAAGAGACAACTCTTAACTGGTGTGTGTTTTCCAGTGGGCAGGGCAGCTTTAAGCCACACCTCAGTAACTGAACTTCAGGTTGGCTCACACCTGACTCATAAATTTGACTAACTAGCTCTTGGAGGATCCTTAGCCAGGGGGGTGTACTTACTTATTCCTCCCTGTCTTGTGAATGTTTACATCTAATGGCCAATAAAAAAATGATAACATGTAATTGTTTGGGTGGTATTAGTTTAAGCAGACACTGTTTACTCATTCTTGTGATTTGAGTTAAGATCAGACCACATTTTATGACCAATTTAGGCAGAAATGTACAAAATTACAAAGGGTGTGCTTACTTTTACCTCCCACTGTATGTATATATATGTATATATATATATATATACATATATATATATATATATATATGTATATATATATATGTGTGTATATATATATACATACATATATATATATATATATGTATATATATATGTATGTATGTGTGTGTATATATATATATATATATATATATATATATATATATAGATATATATATATATATATATATATATATATATATATATATATATATATATATATATATATATATATATATATATACGTATATATTTATATTTATATAATGTATGTATGTTAGGGATGAAATAGTATGAAAATGTCATATCACAGTAACCAAACTTTCACAGTTGGCATTATTATCACAGCATTGTTTGCAGTGTGCTCAAAATGTTCAAAAGGTACTTTAACACAGTTTTGAAATCATTAAACCCCTTTAATGTTATAATTTTATCAGTTCTTTTGGCTTTTTGTCAACAACCGTGTCAGGAAATGTCCTATAAGTTAAATTTGTTTGAACTTTTTTCATTAGAAATAAAAGTAAACAATACTGTCAAGTATTTGTCATTTTTATGTAATAAATGCTTAAACTGTGCAATTACAGGAAAAGAAACAACAGATTTGAACTTTAAACAGGATTCTCTTTATAAACAATTGTAAATAAACATGTTCAAAGTTTTAACATGCCAAAAATAAATGTAACCTATTTTACAAATACTCCCACATTTTAGTTTGCCTGCAGCATTAGTGTCCATGTTACAGCTCGTTATATTAGACCATGTCCAGGACTTTTTATTTTTTTTATTTTTATTTTTACTGACAATAGTTCCTGAAGCAGTTAGCCCCCTTCATGACTCTCCTCTGGTCTCCCCTTTCCATGGCAGATCTCCTCCACATTTCCCTCTTTAATATTTACAAACTATGATTCCTCCCCGGGGCATCTAGTCAGATTACCCGTCTCACTGTCTGTGCTCGCTTCTCATTGAAAGGCATGCAGCGCTGTCGTGTACACTCCATGGTGCATTCATGGCAACTCGGAAATATCAGCACCAACATGTTAAAAATGAATTTAACTAGGTCTGTCACTTTAGTGTATTAATTAGATTAACTAATTACTTCGCAAATCAATACATTATAAAAATTAATCACAGATTAATCACAGCACACAAACATTTTGATATTGTCCAGCTGGAGGACCCGTACATGGCAGTGGCACGTGTCACTTCACACATGCGTCTCTAGTCAAACCAAACAAAGCCCAGGTGACAACAGGAATGGCATATTTAAGACTTAGTCTGATTTTATTTTTGAATGTATTTATCTATATCTGTACTACATTCTTTAATAATGCATCAGGCCTAATTGTTTTGCTGGATGTCCTCGACCTTTTTCTTATTTTGAATTTGATTTATGAAACACACAAGTGTAATTTGAGTTGCCTGATTGAGCTTAGAATTTTCTGGACAAGTTGCCCTGACTTTGGTTTTATTTAGTCACCAATAAAAATGTGGATTTACAAATCTTCACTTCTTAGTGTATTCATTTGATTAGTCCTGCACTACAATTTTATAATATCCTAGAATTCAAATTCTTTATTTGGGTACTTTAAGCAGATATGAGATTAAAATGTGATTAATTAGATTAATTAATTATAAATCCAGTGATTAATTAGATTATTTTTTTTAATCTTCTGACAGCACTAAAATTAATGTTATCCAACTCGGAATTACAGGCGAAAAAATTGCGGGGGACAGAAGGAGTTGGGACAGGAAGTGTGGGGGACGTGTCCCACATTTGCCCCGCGTCCGCTACGCCCAGTTCTGACGGAGCATTGTTGGAAGGAAAAGTCATTTACACAAGAAGGAAGAGTTTCAGCATAGCTTTACCTCGACTCATGAAAGAGGTGTGGTGGATAGAGAAGGGTGGAAGGGATGTGACCAAGGCGAGGAAAGGTTGACCTTTGCTCATGGTTGCACTACAAATATCTTTGTGCTTTATTTAAACCGTTCAGTTTTAGGCCTCTAACTGTTTTTAAGAAGCAGAGAGGAGGGAAATCAGGATCCAGTCCAAAAACAGGTCATACTGCACCACAGGCTGATACTGTCCACTGAGAGCTTTACAGGCCAGAAGAAGAATCTAGAATTCTATTCTAGATTTTGTGGGATTTGTCATCAGTTTTCCTCCTGCAGCCACGTCCAGGGAGGTTGGCTACAGTCCTGTGGACCTTAAACTTCTGAATAATCTGTGCAGCTGTAGTCACAGGAACATCAAGCTGCTTGGAGATGGTCTTATAGCCTTTACCTTTAACATGCTTGTCTATCATTTTCTTTCTAATCTCCTGAGACAGCTCTCTCCTTAGCTTTCTGTGGTCCATGTTCAGTGTGGTACACACCATGATACCAAACAGCACAGTGACCACTTTTCAGCCTTTGAATAGACTGACTGACTGATTACAAGCTTGGAGACACCTGTGATGAGAATTACAGGGCACACCTAAAGGTGTCTACTCACCAAACACGACTTCAAAACCTTAATCACGTTGTCACTGAAGTTGCGTCGCGTGTCCATAAATGCCTCAAGCTGATCACTGTCGGCGTAACCGTTGCTCAGTGATGTCAGAATTTGCGTGTTTGTGAATTGGGTGGCGTCCCATAGCACTGAACGTGGTCAGCGCGTGGCCTGAGGGTTAGCTGCTGTTCTTTGACTCTCATGGAGAGTGATCGCTGAGGGCGCTCAAGTCATATCAATCAATCAATCAATCAATCAATCAATCAATCTTTATTTGTATAGCGCCAATTCATAACAAGTGTTATCTCAAGACACTTTACAATAGAGCATAAAGCTCTTCATATTATGGATACACATACAGTTGTGCCCAAAAGTTTACACCCCCCAGCAGAATTCCTGATTTTTTGGCCTTTTCTCAGAAAATTTGAATGATAACACAAAAACCTTTCTGTCACTCATGGTTAGTGGTTGGGTGAAGACATTTATTGAAGAAAAGATTAGTTTACTCTTTTTAAATCATAATGACAACAGAAACTTCAAAACTGACCCTGTTCAAAAGTTTACACCCCCAGTTTTTAATACCGTGTATTTCCCCCTTTAACATCAATAATAGCTTGAAGTCTTTTGTGGTAGTTGTGGATGAGGGTCTTTATTTTCTCAGATGGTAAAACTGCCCATTCTACTTGGCAAAAAGTAAATTCTTGGGCTGTCTTGCATTAGCTGCACATTTGAGATCTCCCCAGAGTGGCTCAATGATATTGAGGTCAGGAGACTGAGATGGCCACTTTAAAACCTTCACTTTATTCTGCTGTAGCCAATGGCAGGTTGATTAGGCCTTGTGTTTTGGATCATTGTCATGTTTGAACATCCAAGAACGTCCCATGCGCAGCTTCTGGGCCGATGAGTGTAAATTTTCCTCCAGTATTTTCTGATAACATACTTCATTCATCCTTCCATTAATTTTGACCAATTTTCCTGTGCCTTTGTAGCTCACACATCCCCAAAACATCAGTGATCCACCTCCGTGTTTCACAGTAGGAATGGTGTACCTTTCATCATGGGCCTTGTTGACTCCTCTCCAAATGTAATGTTTATGGTTGTGGCCAAAAAGTTCAATTTTGGTCTCATCACTCCAAATATCTTTGTTCCAGAAGTTTTGAGGCTTGTCTCTGTGCTGTTTGGATTGTAAACGGGATATTTTGTGGCATTTGTGTAGAAATGTCTTTCTTCTGGCGACCCGACCATGCAGCCCATGTTTCTTGAAGTGTCTCCTTATTGTGGATCTTTAAACATCCACCCCAATTTTTTTCAGAGAGTCCTGTATTTCAGCTGAAGTTATTTGAGGGTTTTTCTTTGCATCTTTAACAATTGTCCTTGCAGTTGGAGCTGAAATTTTTGTTGGTCTGCCTGACCGTGGTTTGATTTCAACAGAATCCCTCTCTCTCCCCTTCTTCATTAGAGTTTTAACAGTGCTTCTTGCATCCTCAGTTCCTTAGATATCTTTTTAAATCCTTTTCCTGTTTTATACAGTTGAAATACCTTTTCTCACAGATCTTTTGACAATTCTTTTGCTTTACCCATGATGCAGAAACCAGAAACTTCAACGCAGCGCTGAGTGAAAGATGCACGTGTCTGTCAGGAGCTCAGAAACTCACTGAGCTTTCATACACACACACAGTTTACAAGCTAATAGATCACAGAGAGGATGGTTACCTTTAGTAGACATTCAAACCCATTTGTGTCAAATTTTGTGCATGTTATCAGGCCAAAACTGCCAGGGGGTGTAAACTTTTGAACAGGGTCATTTTTGAAGTTTCTGTTGTCATTATGATTTAAAAAGAGTAAACTAATCTTTTTTTCAATAAATGTCTTCACCCAACCACTAACCATGAGTGACAGAAAGGTTTTTGTGTTATCATTCAAATTTTCTGAGAAAAGGCCAAAAAATCAGAAATTCTGCTGGGGGGTGTAAACTTTTGGGCACAACTGTATATGCATAGATATATACATATAAAATGCACATATATATACAAATCTATACATCCAACACCAACATGAATCCATATAGCCAATCATGAATTCCTCCATCATGGCCGCAAGAAAAAACCTTCTGTTAAGCAGCAGGAAATCTGCAAAAAAAAAAAAACATTTGGTGTGTCGGCAGCTTTAGTTTAACACGTCCCTATGATCAAACCATTTTCAGTCTTTTCTAATGCTACGGCCACATCGCACTCGAATTCGCAAAGAAGCGTGTTGAGATTACATACAAAGTCAATGCATAGACACGTTTGGACACAGATTCACCCCTCACGGCGCATTGGATGCGTTTGTCGCTGTGCTTATGGAGAGTTTGGCGCATTTGGGGTGTCAAACGCCTCGAGTTGAAAATATTGAACTTTCGACGCAAATTTGTGTGATGCTGTGCCGCAGCAGCCAATCAGCGATGACACTCCCCCCGACGTCATTGATTTGATGACGTGTGATGCTCCGGCCACCTGCTCCGGCCACCTGCTCCGGCTCAAACCCCTCTGAAAGATGGAGGAGAGGTTGATCTGCTCTGTTAGATACAGTAGATGGATAGATAGATACTTTATTGATCCCCGAAGGGAAATTCAAGATATCCCATTATTGCTTGTACAAACAATCAAGTTAAAAACACATCATGAAAAAGGTGGGATACACAGGTTAAAAACAGTAAAGACCAATATATTAAGAAATAAATTATGAAAAAACTAAAAGCATGAGAAAACTTTAAAAGGTGTCACCAGTGTCCGTTCGCTGTTTGCCATCATCCGGAGCTAGGATTGGGCATCGAGCATCGAGTATCGATTGGAACCGGTAGTATCTTTTGGATTCTCCTGGAATCGTCCAAATGTTTTAATTTCGATTCCTAGTTTTGATTCCTAGTCCGCCGACCGGAAGGAGAAACTGCCGAACACCAACGAAGAAGAATCCGCAAGAAGTATTTAGGTTAGCGCAGCCATGGACAATACACCCATCATGAGTTTTTCAAAAATAAAGCTCTCTTGTGAAAAGTGAACTCCTGTGAAAAGAAAATTTATATTTTTTTTCAGTTCAGATATATATATAAAAACAGCCTTATGAGAAATTCATAGTATAGTTCATAGAAAGTGGTAAGTTCATAGCATTAAAATTCATGGAGAAGTACAGACTATTTTATCCAGAAAGACCTCTGGTTAGCTAGCTCATTTAAAACATCAAAACTTTTTTGACCCTGCCTCTTAAAAGAATCAGAATCGAGAATTGTTAGGAACCGGAATCGAAACTTGGAATCGGAACCAGAACTGGAATTGTTCAAATTCAAACGATGCCCAACCCTATCCGGAGCTATACGATTTGACGTGTGTACTCTACAGAGACTGGAACAAAAAGGAGCAGGCTTGGGTGAAAGTCTCTGAGGAGACAGGTTTTGAAGGTAAGTTCTGTAAATATTTGTTTCCAGGTCATCACTGAGTCCGACTGGCTCCGGCTCTCTACTGCACCTGCCCAGTAATGCGCGTCGCCCCTCAGCTTGTCAAAACGGTCCAGCATCCAGCCTCGGGCGTTATGCGTGGCGTGTCACAGTCACTACGCGCGTTTAAATACACCAGTTCACGTCCTGTGTGGCCGTAGCATAAGGGTTCCCTTATTTTGTCCAGAGCAGTTTCAGTAGTTTGTTTTGATTCTGTTCAGCCACAATTCGAAAGCAATGTCTGGTTTTCTTCTGCTGACTTTCAGTATTTTTTTCAATCTTATTTTTACTTTCAGGTTATTTCAGTGAACATGTGTTTTTTTTTCTTTGACATAAGGGTACCAACAACTTTTGCCACATCTGTCCATAAATGTCCTCGATGTGTCAGTAATGCTGACCTGACCTGCCACCTGCTGCACGGTCTGTGGACTGGGGGTCTTTGGAGAACATAAACACTGTGAAGACAAATTCAGTCAGGAGTCTCCTAAAGTTTAAAGAGTTCATTAAAAAAGTAAAAAAAATAGTTACTTACACCAAATTTAATTTTTTTTTTTTAAAAGTCAAGGAAAAGTAGGAATAAAGATATTAAAATGAAAAGGCTAAAACACTGTGATTATGTGATGTATTAAACATCACGAGTGACGGAGGACTGGATCCGTCAGAGTTTAGGCTCATCTGGTAAGATTAGAAAAGAAAGTTTCAGAAGCAGAGCCCATGAACAGCATCAGCTCGTACTCTCCTCAGAGTCAGAGTCTGCTGCCTGAAAGTTTGGAGGAAAGAGCACAAACAGTTAGCTGCATGTCACCAAATATTCAACAGCTTCCTTCCTTTCAACTTCACAACGAGTTCAAGGAGAGCTTTTTCAACATCCTGGCATGATACATATCCCGTCCAAATTTCCAAACATAAGGAAAAACAACCGCTGGGACTGATTTATAAAAATATTCGGGAGTCCAGCGAGCCATGACCAGCAGCAGAATTACATGAGTCAGTCCACGGCCTACGGGGGTTCTACCAGGTTTGTACAGGCTTTTCCTGCATTCAATGTTTTTAAGACTCCATCTTAAAAACTCTAAATGGTGCACTTCATTTGAAGGGTCCAAAAGGGAATCATATCAAACTTTTCTTTGGCTGACATTTATCTACCAGGAGTCATGGCTTTGCAAGCATTTTTAATTATGGGCATTTTCTCACATAAGATCATCATCATTTTAAATGACAGACCTTTGAGTTAGTTTAATGGGATTTATTGCACATAAAAACCTAAAAGAGCAACACAGAACATTAAAGTAGAGCTCTGTGCAAAAGTTAAAGGCTCCAAAAATCAGGTCAGCCAGGACAAGAGCAGCAGCTGAGGCACTGTTTCAGTAAAATGATCATTTCTGGAATAATCTTATTTGCATCAGTGCTACAGTACGTGATATAAGGGTTAATATGACTATAATAAAGAGTTAAAATAACATGACATGAAGAATACAGTCCACTCGGAAACCAACAGATTTCATTGTTTTATTATTCGACACAAAGTCAACATGGTTCTTCCATTTTCATTTTTATCTACGACAGAAGGAAGTGATTTATGTTTATATTCAAAAAAAATTTCTTTCACATTTTTGTGTTTATTACAGAAATTCTGAATGAGACATTAAGAAACGGCTCTGGAGAGCAGGACCACTTTGTGGACTCTGAGCATAGCAGATAACTACTGCTGAGGAAATAAAGGCTTTTCTGTGGGAGCTTTCCTGGACTTAAAAACGCATTTGACACAAGAGCAGCCATGGCCTTCATCCTACACCCTTTTTGAATCAAAAAGGGCTCACTGTGAAAACTCTGTTCTGGTCTTGAGCTGCTGTATCTTTGTTTATGTCTCTCTCTCTCTAATAAAACTAAAATAATGCTACAGTGTTTATCGTTGTATATATTTACATTATACTCTTGTCTATATTAAATGACTGTTAATTTCAAACTTCAGGAAACACATGACAGCTTTCACTTGCTTCTCTAACCTGTGAACCAAAGCTCTGATGAGGAGTAACAACACCTGAACCATAATGGAGAACATTTTTACTGACATTTGGAAGATTGATTTATACTGCAAAAATAACAGAGGGCCGAGACTGGAGCCCTGGGGAACCCCACACAGTAACTTTTGTTTATTGACTGAAGCACACTGTTCTGTCTTTAACAGTCCATCAGCTGTTTCAGAGCGACATTGTCAAAGCTATCATGTCCTGGTGGGCTGTTGCAAAAGCCTTTATCTCAGAATATGGCAGGATGAGCCTTCTGCTCCACGTCTTGTCCACGAGGCCCTGGATTTCTCTGCTCTGTTTTTCTCTGTCTTCACATGGCCAGCCCACCCAGTCCCTGCTGTCCCACCTGAGGGGGTTTGATTGGTTTGAACTCTGAGACAGGCTCAGGGGTTGTAACAGAGGGGTAGAGCTCACTGACTGCAGAAGTTACTGCTCGCTGACTGACAATGAGCTTGTCACTGAACTGCTCAGTGTGACGGGCTGATTTGGATCTTGGTTTGCATGGTGACCATAAAAGAACATTGGCTTAGGTCATTGTGAGCTTCCACACACTCCTCTTTTTTGCCACTGCTCAGGGAGATGTTGACGAGGCCTTTCATGATGTCTCTGTATCTGTGCTGTGACACAAACAGCTCGTCATGGGGGTGCAGCGAGGGGATGGAGGCGTTTGAATGTGACGTTTCTGCTCTCTGGCTTCATTAACTCACCATCATTTAAAACTGAGACTGAGGCCCCATCCACACGAAAACAAAACGCTTAACAGTTTCCAAAACAATCGTCATAAAGACGAAGGCGTCTCAGAAAATGTGTGGGTCTATATGAATGCTTTCACTTCAGTACGCATGAAAACGCTGTAAAACACATACCAGATATCTAGGACAGCTGTGACGATGTGACGGAAACAAGCGGAAACAGATGAAAAAACAGTGGGCATGTGCACTTCCGGCAAAAGTTGTAAACAGAGATTGTGATAAAGTGATCATAAAGTGCTGTAATGTGTCCTCGATAATTGTTCAACTCGGTGGTGATTGAGAAGAAGGAGATTTTGCTGCAACAGGGATAGTAGGGTCACTAGCTTCATCAGCACATATGGTACACCGTACGCGTGTGGCTCATGGCGAGTCAGTGAAGATATGAAACTATGACGTAAGCGTATCTGAAAACTTGCAGAGAGCCAGTAATCACAGAGCTGCGTATACGGCATTTCAAAATCTTTCCACTCTGGAACCTGGTTTCAAAAATGATCGTTTACAGACCCCCAAAACGCCGTCTTTGTTTGCAGGATATGCAGATTCAGCAAAAAACGTGTGCGTTTAGACCTCAGTTTGCCTTCGTGTGGATCGGGCTTGAAACAGTCGTAGAGCATCTTCACAGTGTCGTAGAAGTGCCTCACCTCAGGGATGCCGAACAGAGTCTCAGAGCTTGGCGAAGATTATGAGCAGCTCAATGGACTCCTTCTGTTCTTACCTACCGCTCACATTCGCCGCCCTTTGACAGATCTATCTATCTCTCTAAACTCAAAAACACTTCACTGACCCGTGACACCACTGACATGACATAAACCGGGCTCAGCTGGTCTAACTCTGACACATCTGGTGATGGTGGTCGTTTACGACGTTTAGATAATTTGTGAATGATCCCATCTTGGACCTGGTGACTTCAGTGTTTCACTGTGATTTGCTCTTTCAAAACAGGGATGTAGCGAGCTTATTTTTCTATTATTTCCATCAAGTTGACCAGGAACCTCTCTGTGCCCCCTGAATGCCAGGCTGAAGCCAGAGTAACAGTTAGGGTGTTTTCACACTGAATGCAGGGTTAAAGGAAAAGTTCGGTTCCTGCAGCTTTCACATTGTTTATAGAATGAAGTAGAACAATATACTCACCCAGAAGGCTTTCCTGATGCAAACGGTGCTTCGGGAGATATTTAGATCCAAAATCCAGCAGCGGACATCGATATAATGGCAGCCATTAGGGCATAGATTGCCGCTCCTAAAAACTGCATTAATCGGCAAAAACTCATGTTTTTCACCAATATTCCATCATGATTCGCTCCGAATGGTCCGCCATTGCAGTCTGTGTCACTCCACACAGCGCTGTGTGGCTGTAATGACCTCTGAACTTAAGAGTTTGTTTACGTGCCCTTCGCGCATGCGCAGTACTCTCTGGAGCGCTGCCTCCGTTTTCTTCTTTCCTAGAGCTCCTCATCTGTAAACTCTGGCTTGAAACTGTAAGGACACTAGGGATGCAAACAATTAATCGATTATCGATTAATTGTCGATAAGAAATTACTCGATTAAAGTGCATTAATTGCAATTAGTTGCGTTTTGAACCCGTAATTCCCCTCAAGCCCGCATGGGTGTGCGCTTGATGCCAGACGTCCTTGACACACTCGCGGGAACACAAGAGAAGCTGGCCTCTGACAACATAGAGCTGATATAACCCAACCTGTGGGGGGCAGCATTACGCTTCATTGCGTTTAGCCTGCCGGAACTTTATTAGAAGAAGAAGAGGACGACAACAACAACAAGACACACGAGGGGCGGTAAGCTGGCAGGATGAAGAGGACAAGACGGAGTTCGGTATGGAACCACTTTAAGTTGGTTAATGACGACAAAGACGCCAAATGCACAATCTGTGGAAGTATTTTAAAGTACAACTTCTCCACAACTTTGCTAAATTATCACCTCAATACGTCACATTCAGCCGTGCTGCAAGGAGCGAGTAGCTCTCAGCCCACAATCACCGCAGCGTTGGGACGAGTATGTGACTCCACGAAGGCAGAGGGCATTACCCAGCAGATATGTGACATGGTTACTACAGACATGCTGTAAATGGGCGATCCTGCCAAAGGGTGACATTTCTGTCCCCAGCATATTGTTGTATATTAAATGTATAAACACAAGTAGTAATATATTATAAATTGTATTTTACTATTATACTAAACACCATACACATTAATATTTGTAGAAATTACAGATATATAATTTTTTAATATTTTAAAATGGCATCCAAAACACTAATACAGAGCATTTCTTGCCACAGCCAAACACTACACTTTACTACAATGCATCATGAACAAAATCCTTCCAAAGCAAATTTTCTTTGCATTTAAGTGTGACTCCATATTCTATCTACACTTATTTATTTTCATGTTTCAAGTAGCCTCAAAGTAGCCTTGTTATTGCATTGTCCCATTTGTGAATGTGTTGTTCCCTGCTGTGAAGAATAAATCTTTAATTAAGGAATATGATTTGCATTTTCTCTTTCATAAGAAAGATAGTATTTTCGTAGAAAGGAACCTATTGATTCAGAGGGAAATTCAGCTTTGCAGGAAAATTGCCGCTTATCAATTAATCGATCATCGATCGATAAAATGAAAAAACTATCAATTACTGAATAACTCGATAATTTGCATCCCTAAAGGACACCCATCATATTCAAAGTTCTCCTCCACAACATCTTCATCCGATAGATATTCATACATTGTGCACAAAACTGGAAGAAGAAAGTCGATTTGTAGCTGACCGTCTTCCCCTGAAACAATGAGCCGCACTGCGCATGCGCGAAGGGCACGTAAACAAACTCTTAAGTTCAGAGGTCATTACAGCCACACAGCGCTGTGTGGAGTGACACAGACTGCAATGGCGGACCATTCGGAGCGAATCATGATGGAATATTGGTGAAAAACATGAGTTTTTGGACGATTAATGCAGTTTTTAGGACCGGCAATCTATGCCCTAATGGCTGCCATTATATCGATGTCCGCTGCTGGATTTTGGTTCTAAATATCTCCTGAAGCACTGTTTGCATCAGGAAAGCCTTCTGGGTGAGTATATTGTTCAACTTCATTCTATAAACAATGTAAAAGCTGCAGGAACCGAACTTTAACCCTGCATTGACGCAGCAGGTCTAACTACCCTGGAGCAGCTCGCAACTGCTGAGTCCTGAACACACAGCCACAGAGAAGGGGATATAAGCCAGGCATGAACCATTTTAACAGTTCATAACTAACTAACTAACTAACTAACTAACTAGCCAACTAACTAATTTACTTACTTACTAACTTACTAACTAACTAACTTAGTAACTTACTAACTTACTAACTAACTAACTTACTAACTAATTAACTAACTAACTAACTTACTAACTAATTAACTAACTAACTAACTAACTAACTATCTAGCAAACTAACTAACTAGCAAAGTAACTAACTAACTAACGTGTAGTTCAGAGTAGAGTCTGATGAAACTGGTCTCTGTAAACCGGTCTGTGCCTCCAGGTTCATCGGTCACGTGTCCTGGCTCTGTGCTGTGGCTTTCTATCCTCTCTTTTGTCCTTTCTGCTCCTTCGAGGATTGTATTTAAAAACAGCAGAGAGTGAGTTATGCATCAATGGAGGAGAAAAGGGAAGAGGGAGCAGCTTCCTGGATGAGGTCAAAAGGAAGCAGCACTAAGGTTAAAGTTGACCACTGACCTCACAGTCTCACACACCACCAAGAGTCTGTGAGTCAGACAGCTCAATGTCCTCAGACAGTGACCACCAACCTGGCCTGGTTCATCTGGAATGACTTCATTTCCCCAGTCAGCCAATATTCAACCAGGACTGGACCAGAAGTGGAACCAGGACTGAACCTGAAGTAAACCAGGAGTGAAACCGGTAGTGGTCCAGGAGTGAAATCAGAAATGGTCAAGGAGTGGACCAGGAGTGAATCAGGAGTGAAACCAGGAGTTGACCAGAATTTAAAATAGAAGTAAAACCAAGAGTAAAACAGCAGTGAAACGGGAATGACCCAGGAGATCACAGTTCAAGCTAAAAAAAGACATTTAAGGAACAGTCCGTTAATTTTTTTAGGATTTCTGTTTGTAGCTGATGTGTTTTCAGAGGCAGGACCTTCAAACACAACAGCGTCTTGTGATTGGACGATCATTTGGCTCACTCATCACAGAACAATCCAAAACAAGCAATGCTGCTATGTGGCAACTGGCGCTGTTGTTAGACGTTAGCTTAAATGTGAACTCGGCCCTACTCGATTAGCAGCGTGTTTCCACTAGCCTGGTACCTCCTAAAACAAGCTAGTTTTAGGACCTACTCCGCTCTGGTTCCAAGCGAGCTGAGTCCATACTAAAAGATGACGTCACCGACTGCCGGCTACCTATTGGTCAGACAATGTCGTCATCAATGAGTCATGAGTGCTACGACCTAGCATGCTAGCGGTAGCTACCATTAGCTTACCCTCATACGTCTTTTCTTTGCAGCTGGATTGCTCTCGTCCTCGGCTTCATTCTGTTGTATAGCTTCCAAAACTCTCCTGTGCTTCTCAAGGGGTATTTCTTCCAGAGGTGGAAAGAGTACTGAAAATCTGTACTCAAGTACAAGTACTGTTACATTGCATAAATTGTACTGAAGTACAAGTAAAAGTACTGGTGTTAAAAAAATACGTAGGTAAAAGTACAAAGTACTCTTCTCATAAACTACTCAGAGTATTTATTACTTTTGAACCAATTGATGTTTTATTGCATCGGTGACTACTTCCCTATGCTGTCTGAAAAGCCCCAAATCTTAAGTAATGTGAAGTACTGGAGTTCAACAGAAATATATATTATATACAAAGCAAACAGGCATAAGGACATATAAACTAATATTTTGATGGACAACCCTTTGAGACAATTATTAAAAATCAAGCTTTTTCTGTAACTCTCCATCAGATTTCTGCTCCTGTTCAAGGGTATTCTGGTGCTCTGATTTGTCCAGGACAGTTTTTTTTAATTATTCTTTTTAACCGCAATTCCAAAGCAATGTCTTATTTCAATAAACTAAAATTTAGCCAATTTTTTTTATTATAACTATTTCAGTTTCTAGTTGAGTGACTATTGTAAATTTTCTTTGGGTATGAATATATTTGGGGATGATTGTATGTATAAAACATGGCTCAAACCATCTTCATGTATGCAATTGCAGTAAAGTGGTTAGAATTTGGAAATTGAGAAGCTGTATTATTTTTTTAAAAAGCACCAATTTTTTGCACATGCTAAAAAAATCTATCACTCATCCAGGCTAAGCCCCAGAACGTCTTCAATCCTAAATCTGCCCCTGGTCTGTGGCTGTCCAAATATTGAGCTACAACAAGAATTGCAGCTCAATTTTGCATGCAAGTGTGAACACCTTAGCTAGCTCCGTCTTATTTTATTTCAGGCTAACCCACAGCAGTGACGACCTCTTAGCCAAACGATTAGCCTTTACACGTGAAAAGTAAGAAAGCAATATTAGACAAGGATAGTTGTTGTTCCTCTTACCACAATCCATTTTAGCTTTTTTATTTATAAATCAGTCTACAGGGCCGCCAACTTTCCCAAAAATCTTGGAGTGAGATTTGGTGAAGCCAATTCAAATTTTTAGCACGGCAGATTTTGTGTGGGTTTAATCAGACTATACAGCACTCAGAAGTAACAAAATGGTACAAGTGCAATGAACTTAGGTAAAGACAAAAAATAAAAATAAAAAAAAATGCTATATTTTTTTGCTGTGTTGTCTGATACTTCCTCAAATTGCCTACATAGTGATATATTAACCATAGCTGTAATTCTGTCATTGTTCCTCGTAAGTCTGTTTCCTACCTGTATACAGGTTTGTGTTCATGCACAACCAGTAATTTCAAAACCAGTGTTTTGCTCACCAAAAACACCGGTCTGATCACCACTACAGCAGCAAGAATTAAAATCTCAAAACAATATCTAAAACTAGAAGACATTTCAGCCAAACTGAATCAACTGTGCTTGAAGATGTTTTTTTTTTTTTATCAAACTGTACACAAAATAATCTGAATATATCACAAAACTTTACACAACCTTTACATGATTAACCCATCAAAGCCTTTTGTATCATATTTGATATATATTTTTGTGATACCTTTACCAAATTAATATGAACAACAAATACCCCCAAAAAACATCTGAATAATTCAGATAAATGGTAAAAACATTTGTTTTGTGGCTAATCAGTTGCCAACAGCTAATTCTGTCAAATGAGATACAATATATATATATATATATATATATATATATATATATATATATATATATATATATATATATATATATGATAAATTTTGAGATTTTTTAATTTTGTTGAATTTCAGCAGAAAGTGAAATGAACATTTCAGAAAAAAAAAAAAAGATTTTTCTTGCTATTATTTGTGCTTTCATGCTTTTCATGCATGGGTTAAATTATGAAATGCAATTGAATATACAATTAGCCAAGATTTAATTTTCCTAGTAAATGAAACACATTGGCATCAATGTGTAGGCTATAAATCCACACCACTATGAACCATCCAATATAAATCTTGAAAACATATGTAGTGATTTTATTTGGAGGACAACAAGAAGTGAAAATTCACCTTCAGAATGTGATTATAAACTGGATTTGTTCAAGTCACTACATTATTTTCAAGTCAGTCCATCTTTAATAAAATATCAAACTCAAAGTAATAATACCCTACATACATTAATTTTTACATCTTGAGAAATCTGAAACAGAGTAATATTTGTGTCATAAATGAGAGGATGAGGATGTCAGACCCTCTGACTGCCACAGCAGGCAGGACACAGATTCATTCAAACCAAGATGAACAGCTGTGCTATATACAGTGGAATTTTTGTTTTATTTGAACAACTAACTCCCTTCTATTTAGTTCAAATACCATACTGCGATAATGTGGAATGTTGAAATGTCAGTAAGCTTGTTTAAGTCAAGTGATAAAGAACTTATTAACGGAGGATGGCAGGGAGCGGGGGTTGAAATCTTTCAATAGTTAAAATTGTCAACTAAAGTATTTATAAGACTGTTCAGTCAGAAAACATAACCAACTGGAAAACTTTTGGGTTTACAGTGGGGATTTCTGGTGGACAACTTAATAGAAGGTGGGGAAATGACCAGTGGTGTAATTTTTGTTTTATTCTAGTTGGTAAACACTGTTGGATATTTGTGCGCTTAGGCCTCCACACACTGAAGACTTTTTTTCTCTCATTTATACACTGTCCACTAAAAACAGTCTTGAGACCCACTTATTGGCCTCCACCCACAGGTTGAGAACCACTGCACTAGTAGATTGTATTTGAAGCTTGATCCTTCAAACCTTGCTTTTATATCATGAAGAATATGTGACCCAGGAAACCTCAGGATGAAGTAATCATTTAGAAAACAGTGAGTAAGTGAAATAGGCTCAGAGCTGGACTGATGAACAATGTCGCGTTTTGATTCATCAACAGGTTGACCCGTTATTTCTTAAGTCTCTGTGTTCACTTACAATGTGTGCATGAGCTATCGAGACACAGTTTGAATCATAGAATCACACAAAGTATCTGACGATCTCTCACTGTCTGCTGGGATGCGCGTCTCTCTGCGCCTTTACGCACACGGCACAAAGAGGAGCGCGCGTACACGGAAAGTGAAAGTTAAAGTCACACAACCATCCTATAAGTATGTTTGCACATGTTATAGTGGTTATACTGTATTTCTTGACGTTTTCTAGTGTGTATACTTTGTTTACCTGCGTATCTGGTTTACAACACCACTGGAGACGACCCTGCGTCCTCCCTGCGCCCTTTGCTTCTGACTTCAGCGTGAGGAATCGGACGTGTGGCGTGAGAGCGTGAACCCAGTCAAATGCAAGGGTCTCACGGCCAATGCGCCTGGTCTGTAAGTTAGTCTCCACTCTGCTACGTAGACATATCTCCAGACACCTGTGCCTGCTGCACTGGAGTGTCACCCCCTTATGTCATGGGTTAATTGTCGCTGTCGGGATGTTGTGGGCATATCCTGGGTGTACTCAGTAGTGACTTATGATTTTAAATGTAGCGAAGTAGATTACATGGTGTAAACTGTACTCAAGTATGAGTAAAATTACATGCTTGAAAAAAGTACTCACCAAAGTAAAAGTACCTAAAATATCTGTTTAATTACAGTAACGTGAGTATTTGTAATTCGTTACTTCCACCTCTGATTTCTTCTTACCACCTGCAGCCTTCTTCTGCTTTCCTTTTTTACTCAGTTTGTGACAAAAAAAGCCACAGGGTGTGTTCGAAATGGCGTACTGCTCGTACTACTCATACTAACCCCGCCCCCATATTGAGTATGCAGTGCGTTCACACTGTACAGTATGCGAATTTTGTGTATGCGAGAAATGCCCGGATGTATACTCAATCGGCTTCGATTTCTGAGTATGGAGCGGAGCTTGTTTCACGTACTGCTTCTGCTTCACAATGCATTGCACACCTCTGACGTGGGAAGACAAAATACAAAATGGAGACAGATCACCATGGATACACAGGTGTTTGTGTTAATTCTATTCATCCACTGCTGCTCGGTTTGTGTCATGCAGCTGTTGATAATGAAAACACTTCGCAATAACTTGGAAACGTGAAGGGGGGCTGCTGCAGCCTGGTGTTTACGGTTCATGGACGGAAACACCGACCAAGGGGACGCTTCGGTCTCCGAAAACGGCGAGACAAATTAAAAACAGTGGCTATTTCAAACAACTGGGCTCATAATCGTGATGTAAATACTTACTTTCTCGCTAGTTAATATATTATTACTGAATGAATTAGTATTTTGCAGTCGTTTTCTGTTGCTTGTGGTCGGACTATTTGAATTTTCCCGGCTCTGCTTCCCGGCCGGCACGAAATGCATTCTGGGGTATTGAGTATGCATCTGTGTGTAAACGCTCGGGCAGCCGCAGCATACTCAGATCATCTTTGAGTATTCAGTATGCAGTATATACTGATTGAGTAGGTAAGTAGATAGTAGGCAGTACGCCATTTCGAACACACCCACAGATTGTTGTGTCGCACTCAAAATGACGTCACAGCAGTGCCGCTCAGCTGTTCACAGTGACACAGCACCCTGTTGGGCAGGAGACTGGAGCTAATAGAAAAGCAGCACAAGGCGAGTAGAGTAGAGTAGAGCAGAGTAGGGCTGAAAGGGCTATATGAGTAACCATGACAACTACAGGCTAACCGTCACGTCTGTGAAGGATTTCCTCGTTCCCTCCATTTCCCAGCAGTGATCCCAGTCAGGAGAAGAGCAAAAACATGATTTCCCATAGCATGATTTAAAGTGGTGTTTTTTCCTCCTCTTTTAAAGAATTAATTGAGTCAATGTCGACCTGGGGCTCAAACCAGCAACCTTCTAGCTGTGAGGCAGGAGCACGACACCACCAGCTCTGTAACAGCATGAAAACAAGAGCAAAGGGGTCCTCCTTATCATAGAGGGGGCCTCAAAACAGATAAAAGTCTTTATTTCTACCCTGAGCCAACCTTCACAGGCCACTTGATCATTGCTGTGAGGGTAAAGTTTTGGGCCCATGAGGCACACTGATAAGAACAAGCTGCATAAATCAGGCTTTGAAGCCACAGGAGTGGTTCAATGGCAGGAAACAGAGCCCCAAACGCCCTGATAGCACATCTATCATGTTTCTTCAGGTAAAACAAAGAAAATAATCCAGGCCTCGTGTTTCCTAGTGTTTTCATACCTCTGCCAGAACAAAAGAAGAGCCTGGACTCACTTTCATGACACTCACCAAAGTCTAGACTGAGCCACTGAAATAACGCTCACAGGGTTCTAGAGGTTCTGACAGAGCAGACAGGCACAAAGCAGGCCTCGACTTCATCAGGACAAGGGCTGACATGGTGCTACACTGACAAAGGACAAACTGAAGGTGAGCTATCTCAACTTCACAATGAGAACAAAGCTGCAGGGAAACAGAACAGGCTCAGTTGTCTCTGTTCTGTGAGGACAGTCCCCTGTGGTTACCAATCTGTGTTAGACAAAGGGAGCCTCATAAAAACAGCTATACAGGACCTGCAGATCAAACCATATTGACACAACTGTCCATGTAGGACCTGCAGATCAAACCATAGAGACACAACAGTCCATACTGGACCTGCAGATCGAACCATTAAGACACAACTGTCCATGTAGTACCTGCAGATCAAACCATTTAGACACAACAGTCCATTTAGGTCCTGCAGATCAAACCATTTAGACACAACAGTCCATTTAGGTCCTGCAGATCAAACCATGAAGACACAACTGTCCATGTAGTACCTGCAGATCAAACCATTTAGACACAACTGTCCATTTAGGTCCTGCAGATCAAACCATGAAGACACAACTGTCCATGTAGGACCTGCAGATCAAACCATAGAGACACAACTGTCCATGTAGTACCTGCAGATCAAACCATTAAGACACAACTGTCCATGTAGGACCTGCAGATCAAACCATTAAGACACAACTGTCCATGTAGGACCTGCAGATCAAACCATAAAGACACAACTGTCTGAAAAGTGCATATCAACCCAAGAACAAAAGCATCTTTGGCAGAAGTGTCATTATCAACAGTCAGACGAGTCCTGTATTGACACGGGCTGATGGGCTTCTCTCCCAGGAAGAGGCCCGAGCTCCAAGAGAAAATAAGAATAAATAAGAACCTCAACTGACACACATCAGAGTTTGACACATGGATAAAGCAGAAGTTTGATGTGAACATGTTTGTTTTAAAATAATTAAGTCATTCATTAAACCAAATGTACCATCTTTCAAACACACAGCTCTGCTGTGTCTCTGCTTTAGTCTGTCAGAGTTTGACTGAGACAGAAGTTTCTGTTTAATCTGTGCATGAAGGAGAATCGCAGGAGAACTAAAAGTATGCTTAAAGTATAACAAAAAGTAAAAAGCAAAACACGATATTTTTAGTACATAAAAGTACACCTAAATTATCACTGGTAGTATAAAGATTAACATACTTTTAAAAATGCAGATCAAACCATAAAAACTTTTTAGTCTGAAGGAGTATCAGAGTAGTAGCCTATACTTTCTAGTGCACTACAAATACATGGTCCAAAGTATACTTGATATACTTGCACTCAAGCAAACTATAAAAAAGAAGTACTTTTTGAGGACCTGGACACCCTGGCTAATGCAGGTCTCAGTTTGCTGGTGGTCTGTTAAAGTCCTTCAGAGGCACAAAAGAATCATCAAACACGATGGACCTTCTGTTTGAGGCCTCCCATGAGAACTATGAATGCTCCTCAAAGGCAGGCCGTCTCTGATATTGGCTTGGTATTCTGCACCATGATGATGATGGTGGAGTCTCAACATGTTCGGTCCAGAAAAAACACAGAGCCCCAAACTCTGGTCCAACCAAAGAAATGAACTCTGATCTGATGAAGGAGAAGGTCTCCAGTCTTGATGGAAACCTTCTCTTCTCAGGTCCAACCAGAGGAAGCAAACCAAAAAGCATTGTGAACTTGTCTGACAGAAAGAGCTAATGTATGGTTCATAGAAGATATAAAGCAGAGTGGCTAATGTTAGCATTGCTAGCCTGACCACACTGCAAAATTTGATTATCAAAGCAAGATTTTATAACTTAAATCCTGTTATAAAATTCTTAATTAACTTGTTTTGAGAGTTATATACTATACAGGACAAATTGTCTTAGATAATCAAGCATGTTTTAAGAATATGGATCTTTTTTTTCCTAAGTAGCTGGTAAATCTTGAAGTTAGTTATTTTACATGCATATGAAGACAAAATACTGTCTGAGAAAATACTGTTTGAGACAACAGTTAGACTTTTAAGAAAAGGAGAAAGATTTTAAGATGGATTTTTTTCACTTCATTTTAAATAGAACAAACTCCTGAATTAAGTAACAATGATCTTTAGTAGCTCTAAAATAATCTTTAGTTATAGTTGTAAGATTTTTTTCACCCAAATTAAGGGAAAAAAAAGAATTGACAGGCCAATTTTGAGTTAATTTGACTTAATAAATAATCAGAACAAGTGATTTATTACTTATTTCAAGACATTTCTGTCTTTCCCAAAGTCTAGATATTTTGCTTATTTCAAGAAATCTTAGCAAGTGAAATTTTCTTACTGCACTGGCAGTAAATTTGACTTGTTTCTAGTCTTTTCCTTCTCCAAACAAGTTTTTTTCCTTATGTTGAGACATGGGTTTTTTGCAGTGGCCTGTGATGAGCTCTGGCTCTGGTGTGAATACAGCCTCATCTTTACCTGACTGATCAAGTACTTCTGAAAAGTTCACATAAGGTCAAAGTGAGTCTGTGCTGCTCCCTGAAAGGTGCAATTTTAAAGATTAATGACAAGAATAATCGGAAAAGGACATCCCTAAAACAGGTGGTGGATTAAATAAGTAAGAACAACAACTGTGGACAGATTTATTCAGAGAGGGGTGACGTTTTCAGACCTGCAAATCAGTCTGCAGAGCTCCACACTCGACCTCCCTCGTGCCTCCAGACAAATCCAAAATAAATAACAGCTTTTCTCCAGAATTCCCTCCTGCCTCCTGCTCACTGACAGAAACATGGATGGAGCATTAGACAGGAAGGCCTCCTCTGTGTTTGCTCCACCGCCCAATAAACAAGCTGGTCCTCTGTGGAAAAGGCTCCGGGCAGCGAGACAAAAACTCTGCTGAACTCACTGTGACCCCAAAAGGCAATGAGCAAACATCCCCCACACACATTCCTTATTCTCCATGCTCCATATATACATATATATATATATATATATATATATATATATATATATATAATAATATATATATATGTGTGTGTTTGTGTGTGTGTATGTAGACAGACAGAGAGAGGGAGAGGGAGGGAGAGAGAGTTAATCGTTCTCTCCAGCTGTAAACAAAGCAACAGTATTCATGTAACCACTGGGCTGTCGTGTTGCCATGTCTGTCTCTTAAAAATGAGCTTTCCCAGCTTCCCATTTTTCTCACTTTGTGAATTTAAGAGCCTCAAGGCCAAGGGCTTTTATCATCCATGGCAGAAAGGCTGTGATTTCAACACATCCTTTTTTTATTTAGTAAATGTTCCCATCCAGCCTAAAGAGAGGAAAAGCTCCCTACCCCAGCCTGAAAGCTCTCCTCAGACCTTCTGTGGAACAACCAGGTCCCCCTGATGTCCTGACCCTGCACAGAGAGGCCGAGCTCTTCCTGCTAAGCAGTGATGAAATGATACGCAGCCTGGAGAAAAGGTTCATGGTCCAACAAAAATGTTCAAGCCTTTATTTGATTTACTGTTTTTAGTAACAAATCATTCAAACAGACATTTTCCTGTTTCTGTTACGGATCCAGGAGGCTTTTTGTCCTGGCATGACATGTGTCAGCACTTCAGGTCCGTCCTGCTGCAGGTGCTGACGTTTTTACATTTGACAGGGGCACCGCTGAGCCTTTGTGCCACACCAACAGGAAGCCTCTGTGAAGCAGCTGGAGGAGTTTCAGGCCCTCCATAGCAACTCCAGCCATCACTTACCCCTTTTCCACCAAGCTGGTTCCAGGGCTGGTGCTAGTGATGGTGCTAGAGCCGGTTCGCAGTTGGTTCAAGTGTGAACCGGTTAAGAACCGTTTGCTTTTCCACAAACTGATGCCGTTCAGCGGGCTACGTCATCACGTCAATGTATACGTCTGTATACGTCACGCTAGTTTCCCATAACAACTAGCGCCAAATTCAATTGCCACAACAAAGATGGAGGACTACGTTGCTGTTGGCTTTTCGAGCCTTCCTTTGTAGAGCAAAAGTTGGGGATCCAGCAAGTTAATGCTACTCGACGATTATGCAATGAACAGTGATCACGCTTGAGAAGTGCTTCCGTGTTTTTACTCTGCTTTGGTTGGTCAATAATCCCAGCCCCACCCCCTGTCGTAAGCCCGTAGCCCCGGACGTAACGTGGTTCTTTCTGCTGGCCCAGCAAAGAGTTGGTGCTTGCCAAGCACCGGTTCTGAGAGCCAGCAACCGGTGCTTAGTTTGTGGAAAACCAAAGAACTGGTGCTAAGTCAGGCTCTAGCTTCGAACCAGCCCTGGAGCCAGCTTGGTGAAAAAGGGGTAACAGACCCTCCAGCTCCAGTGTGACATCGGCCATACAGGTTTTCTGAATGTTCTCTTCAGGAGCAGTGGCTGATCCAGAGAACCAGCATGATCACACCATCCCTTCACCGCTCTGCACCGACTGAGTCTTTCTGATCCATTCACATAGACAGGAACACTCACAGATGGAAGCATCCGGACACTGTCAGTAATCTACACTGATGAACCATGAAGCTCCAGGTGGACGTGATCACACCCGTCACTTCAAATAGTCTGAGCAGATTCATAAAGGAGAACATTTTCTGACACACCTCACTGTAGCTCTGTCTCTCAGATATGCTGATAAAGGATCAAACTGATTCAACATAAGTGACCGTCAGTCCAAAGTTTCCAGAGCCACAGAGAGGTGGAGCGGTGGGGATCACCCCCCTGCTGAGGCCTCTGTGCAGAGTCTCCCTGTGAATGCAAACGTTCTCTCCTGATCCTTCAGCTTCATGATCATTAGGACGGTTTGCCTACTGATGTGTGTGAGTGTTGGGTTGTTGGTCTCTATATGTCAGCCCTGGGATTGCTTGGTTACCAGTCCAGGGTGCCAGGGAGTCAGCCTGCTTCCTACCAACAACAGCTGGGATAGATAATGGACTGATGGTAGGTGACCACCAAGGACTGAGAACGTTACAAGAAAGCAAACTCAAGGCCCCGTTCACATGACAACGCTGTCACCAGAAACGAAAATGGAAATCAGACCAAGCACAGGAAGCAGCTGACAGGTGGTTGTTGTTGTTCCTGGGATACCTTTTCTGAGAGATTACTGCGCATGAACTGATACCTGTTTACACAGAGATGGGAGCAAAAGCTTTTTCAAAACATTAAACCTGGACTGCGGTAGCGAGCTGACTTTATGATAACACTGGCGATGGATGAAAAATATAGCTGAAATGAGCGATTTTGCCCTATAAGGAGCTTCAGCGCGAACATAATCTCTGCAAAATCGCTCATTTCGCTATCTTTTTCATCCATCGCCAGTGTTATCATAAAGTCAGCTCTCACCTTCTTCAGGTGGGTCAGCTGACTGGTAAACAAACTTTTGATGACGCCATAGCCGCCGACACAAAGGTACAGCTGACCTACTTTTAGCCGGCAGTGCTGAGCAACATGGCAGAATATTTATCTGATGCAAGAGTCAGACTACGACGACTTTGAGTCTGAGTACACGGACGAGGAGCTCCATGAAAGAAGAATGTGGAGGGAGAGAGACGAACAGCTGGCTCGACAACAACAAACAGGAGCACGCCCACTCAATGCTAACTGGCGGTGCGCTAGGACAGTGTTCGCTTATAGCAACTGAAGATGAGTGTGTTTGCTGCTCAGAGTGGGACTTGAAACCGCTGACACATGGATCTATCCAGGAATATATGTCTGACTACTTCTGGAGGATTTTCTGCAATGACAAACCGGCTGTGGTAGAGACGAGCGATTTTGCAGAGATTATGTCCCGCGCTGAAGCTCCTTGCTTGCCCGCTAAGTGCAGCTACATCGGTTGGATCTAAATAACTTCTGAAGGACTCTGAGCTGCACGATGTTTGTCTGAGTGAGTATATGAGCATGCACAAACCTAAAAATAAGGTCCAGGTGTCAAAAAACCGGAGTTTCCCTTTAATCCATTATTCATCATTACTAAAGGTAGACACCATCATAGCAACATTAGATGCAGAAAAAGCTTTCGACAGAGTAAACTGGAAAACTCTCTTCAGTACTCTAAGTAAATTTGGCTTCGGGGATTTATTTATTCACTGGATTAATATTCTGTACACTGCTCCTTCAGCTACTGTCACCACCAATGGACTAACCTCACAGAGCTTCACACTACATAGGGGGACAAGGCAGGGATGCCCACTCTCTCCTGCACTATTCACCCTCTTTATAGAGCCTTTGGCAGCAGCTATACACCAAAATGTTTGCATCAAGGCATCCCAAATTCAACACAAGATCAGTCTGTATGCTGACGACATTTTGCTGTTTCTACAAGACCCTCAATCGTCTCTGCCGGAAACAGCGAATCTTACTGAATCATTCTCCAAGATTTCAGATTACTCAATAAACTGGAACAAATCCTCTATTCTTCCATTACACAACACCAGATGGGATGCAGCATGTCATATATCACCTATACCTTTATGTTCAGGCCACATCACTTACCTGGGCATTAACATTTCCTCCAGGCTGTCAGAGCTGATTGGACTAAATTTCACTCCCTTGCTCAAAAAAACAGAAAGTGACCTCCAACGTTGGATGAACTTACCACTGTCCATATTAGGAAGAATAGCAACCATTAAAATGACAGTACTTCCAAAAATAAACTACCTTTTTTCAATGATTCCAATTCATCCAACTCTTCCTTGGTTCAAGGCTATAGATTCAATGTTCAGTAAGTTTTATTGGAAAAACAAAACACCAAGGATCAAACTTACAACTCTGCAAAAACCAAAGCTATAAGGCAGTTTAGATGCTCCACACATCCACCACTACTCTTTGACAAATCAACTACAGTATATTTACAAATGGACACATCCAATTCAATCAGACATCACCTGGTTGGATATAGAACAAACAATCTGTGAAGACATACCTATTTCAGACCTCCCATTCCTCAGTCAAACCATCAAGCATCACCCTTGTTTTAAAGCAGGAACTATTGCCTCAACACTGACAGCCTGGTGGAAATTCCACAAAATAACAAACTCTCACCTTGCACCTTCCAATTTAACTCCAATCTGGCATAACCCTGATTTCCTAAGTAACAAAAAACCACTTCACCTGCATGCGTGGGCTGAAAAAGGCATCACACATCTATTAAACAATACCTTATTACAATATTTACAAGAAAAATCATCTATCAAACCCAAGATAAATATCAGATCCACCAATCTGTCTCTTCATCCATCAACCAAGGAGCTTTTTAACATTCTCTCTCCAAAAAAGCTTCTTTCCAAAATATATAAAATACTACTACTACACACTGATAATTCCATTACATTGCCCTCCAGTAAATGGGAAGAGGATCTCTCTATTGCTCCTGATGCCGATTTCTGGGCTACAATTTTAGAAAACATTTATTTTATGACCAAAAACGCAAACCTCCAGCTCATACAGTACAAAATCATTCACAGAACCCACTACACTGCACAAAAACTGTTTAAGATGGGTTTTAGGACAGAACTATGTTCATATTGCACAGAGAACTGTCCTGACACCTATATTCACGCCACCTGGCAATGCGCACCTGTTAGGCAGTTCTGGATAAAAGTCACAGAGTCCCTATCTCTCATTCTGGGAAGCCACATCCCACTATCTCCCTCACTCTGCTTACTTGGTGATGTGTCTTCACTTAACTTCCACACAAGCAAAAATAAACTCCTTCTTGTGGCCCTAACCATTGCCAAGAAAACGATCCTCTTAAACTGGAAATCAATGAACTCCCTAAATTTAGCCCAGTGGAAAAATCTCCTCTCTGAGTATGTTTCCCTGGAAAACTTGGCTTCCCCTCTAAACAACACGGCAGAACATCAAAACCACTGGTCACCTTTTTTTAAAATTTTTTGCACACCTAACCCCTCAAGTGCTCAATGCTGCTTACATTTCACTGAGGTCTGATCCAAACTGTCTTTCCAATCTGCTTCTCTTCTTTGTTTTCCATCACCCCCTCTCACAGTGTGCAGGGAGCTGTGGGCCTCCATTTAAGGAGAATTTAAAGATACTAATAAACATGAATAGCGTTGATGTTCAACAGCTGTGAGCCTGTTCCATTAACCCACTTAATCTCAATGATTCTTCAGTGGCCAAAAATGGGCCTTTGTAAACAAATGTTACATAATGGGAGTTTAAAAAGGTGCAGAGATGACTGAGTATAACTTTGTTTTACAGCTTGATTTATTTTTGTATGAGAAGAGAGAAGAGATTTTTAGAGACTTATGGAAAGATGAATGAACTGCAATATGAAAAACACATTATTCATGCTTTCAACCATATGCCCATTATATTTTGTCAGACAGCCTACAGGAGCA